>LKNJ01001596.1:31733-104233 GCA_002120245.1 Maccullochella peelii
TAGAGCACATACATATATGTACCAACCATAGACTCTACACAGTAACCTATAAATATGTAAATATATGGTTTAAATAAGCTACTGCTAGGTGGTAGAGTTGTTCTTCTGCTGGGAAACAGCCAGTCCAGGCAAAAAGCGGCGGCGCTAACGGACTTCCACACAACACCATTGTGTGCAGATAAGAGAACGCCATGGCGGAACATCCCGGTGGCGATATCCATACACAACAGGTCGTTTAGCTCATACTCACTTCAGACGACGAGCCACAAAGACATTTGAATGCGCAGGAAGCTTTTTGAAAGCGAAAAGGACCAGATCTGTGAAGCTGAAGTTAAAAATCTGTAAGTAAAATATACATATTTATTACAAATCATGTTCTTCAATTACAAATCATGTAATACACATTTACAAATCTTATTGAGACTATATTCACTCCATAAAACTCACTCACAGTAACTTGGAGAATGTCAACAACCACTGGGTTGTGTGTGTGTGTGTCTGTGCACTACGCGGTGTGCAAAAACCGTACAGGCTCTCTTTGTGTATTTGTAGACTGCAGCCACTGTGGAGGTTATATTGTTTACATCTCTGTGTTTTCCACCTTGGTGATGCTTTATTCTGCTGTTGATTCTATAAGAAGTAGACTGAAATTGTCTGAGTTTTCTCAGTCCTTTTCTGGTTCATTCCAGAAAGGCTAAACTGAGGACGGGGGTTGTGTATTTATAATTGATAATCAGTTTTATGCAAAGTGCCGTCTATAGAAAAATACGTGGTTTGGAAATATGTGCTTGGTGGTGCAGCCACTAGCCTGTATACATTGACATGTTAATGCACTTGTAGCCTAAAGATGTTCTTTAATGTAATAGTTGTATCATACAACATTACCATCACCATATACAGGCTTCGTACAGCTTAATAAGAGTAAAATTCAAGTACTTTTCAAGCACTTTCAAGGTACCTAAACCAAAAATGTCATCACATCTAAGTTGGTACCATAAATTCCAGGAGACAACAAACAAATATGACGACGGGATCGTTTCATCTGAAATATTAAAAGATCTTTGGTTTACATGAGTGACTGTGTAGATGATGAAACACCAGATTATGTTAAAAAGCAAGCATTTTTCAAGGAGAATATTAGAATTCAAGCATATTCCTAATCTTGAAAATATAACAGTTAAAATTAAACATTCTCCGAACTTTCAAGACTTTGTACAAACCCTGAATATAAAAAAATGTTTTGTCCCCCCTCCCCCTTTTAAAAATGTAACACGGTAACATTGATTGGTACATTGTGGTCAGTACATGGACCTACTTTTTACTTAGTCGTAGTAAATTTTTACATTTTACTTGAGTATAATTTATTTAAAGTAAGAGTACTTTTACTTTTCCATCCCTGCTGATGGACTATCCATGGTGTCAAAGCAGTGACACACAGTAATACACACTTACTGTATGTTTCACAACAGAGAAACGCCAGACAAAAGCACTGTGAATTTCTTGGAGGTAAACTTTACAATCACTCAGCATTGACTGGAGCCAGGGTTAATGCCAGGCCTCCTTTTGGAATAGTAAGGCTACCTGTCAAGGACATTGCCCAGAAGAACACATGGGTGTGCTTACAGTCATCATAAAACAGCCTGAGCCAGGCTAGTAAAAAGTACAGGTTGGAAGGCTGGGTGGGTGGAAATCAGAAAGCCTCTCGGTCCTGGAAAAGTTCAGGAATGTGCTGAACGACATTTGTACACCCCAAGGAACTGGAACCGAGACAGTGATCTGTTCATTAACGTTTTCCAGGCAGGTAGGCCGGTGTCTTTCGGGACCATGAGAACACTAACAGAAATTATCAGCGTACTTTAGGGCTTGCACCACAGCCTTTGTTTGCCATTAGGATATGATGGTGATGATGAAATGTAGAATTTAAAATTCTCTCAGCTCCTAAATGTAATGTGATTTCTGGAGAGCTACTTACATCTGTTGAGACAACTTACTGATTCTGTTTCTGGCTTCATTCAGCTGCTCCCCAAGTCTTCTGGCCTCAGCTGACCTGTTGTTAATGGGCAATGCAGCAAAAAAAAAAAAAGATAAATTGAATGTGGTAAAATCACAATAAGCAATGCAAGAACTTTTAACTGTACCCCATAAAACATATATCACATACCATATCTCTGTTGGCATGTTAGGCTGCATTCAGACCAAATCGGGCGTTGCGGCGATTAGCGCCCAGTTGTGCCGCGGTGTGGGAGTGTCACTACATGGCCATGCTGATTGTAGCAATCCCAACTTGAAGAGCGATACAACGCCAAGCGACTGCACGGTGATTAACGTCTTTGTACTCCCTCGTGGCAGGTCTGAACAGCTGATGTACAGTCATCACAGCGGCGATCGATCAGTCTCTTTTCCATCTTCACAGTTGCTCAGTAAACAGCGGAATACTACAATGCTACATGCTAAACAAAGTTCTTCTTCACCTGGGCGTCTTCAGGTCTGATCACTGGCGTTATTGGCCACTGCAGCGTGACATCAGCTGCATTTCTTCAAAAGTTGATTCTGTTTAAACTTTCTCGGCACCCCCTGCGGTCCCCACCACCGCAGCCTAAATGCACTACCCCCATTCAAATGAATGAGAGGACTGGTGTTTTCGCTGCAGCACCTGATTTGGTCTGAATACAACCTTACTTAAAAAACATAAACAACCGCTCACTAGATAGACATTGTCAAAGGCTTTTTTAAAACCTAGCAGCCTCTGTAGGTGCTAATAGTCCTAATGAAAATGAAAAATGGCCTACTGTTGTTCTTCTCAATTGCCAAGGTACAGCACTTTCACGCTTTTTTCACGCATCCGGATTGAATTGGTTTGTCTATGTTATGTGCATGTTTATAGGTTTTTGAAAAAATTGAAAACAATTACAAATTGAAAAAAAAAAAATCCATTAAAAGGTTTAAAAGGTAGAGGTACAACAATGGTGGGGGCCAACAAATAAAGAAGTTGTGTTGTTGCATATTCAGTATATGCATGTGTAGCGCATGTTCCCTGTGTGATTTATGAGAAAACAGCATTGAATGAGAGCAAAAAAAAAAAATTACCACAAATGACACTGCTCACATTGCAGAACAAGGCTGCCTTCATTTTGGGTATTATCAGGATGCGAATTCATCAAAACTGTTTGCCAAAACTTAACAACTTCACTAACCTCTGTTTGAGTAGGTTCTTGTTGTCTTCAATGGTCAGATGGTCCACATGGTCCCTGATGAAGGTCTCAAAGGCCTCTTGCTTTCCCATAGACAGCTGTGGACCTGAGAGAAAAAGATCATACGCTGTATTCTAATAATCAGAAGCGACTGTTATATCACCAGGTCCAGGCTGAAAACATTTGCTACGGGAAGTTGTGATAAGTCCTGCTGTGTAGATTGGAACAGTGGGACCTGAGCTGTACACATTCCCACATCCACAGGTACTCAACTTCAGTCTGGCAGCCAGATGCCAGCTGGAAACCACTGATATAGTTGACCTCCCACCTATTGCTAATTACAAAAGTGAATGACTAATAGCCTACCATTCAGTGTTTAAAGAGAACATAAACACAAATATAAACAGCAATTCTGAACATGTCAGCATTACATGGTGGATGCCCCCCACATGTAAGGAAAATAAATGATTTTGGACATAACATCCTGCTGACTGTTGAATTTTTTTAATAGGCTTGTAATATTATTTAATGAGCATTTTTCTCAAAGCTCTGTACATCTGCTTCAAATACTTCCACCAAAGAAATAAACCATAACACAACGGTTCACACTGATTACTGATTTTGCCTTTGTTTACCTGTGACCATCTGTTTTTATTGAAAATTACGATATTTGCTATGTTTGATATGACTGAATATTCACATTGTGTGAAAAGGGTAAGGATAAGGGAAGACATTATGCCAAATGTGTAAGGCAACACTGGACTCCTCTGCTATGGAGAGCAGTAACATATTTTAAAAGACAGCAACATTTCATACTGCTGAATACATTTAAAAAATGACTAGACATTTTCACAGCATATATTTTGGGTACACCCTGGACTGGTTGCCAGTCAATCACAGGGCTGACACATAGAGACAGACAAACATTCACACCTACGGAGAATATGCAATCTCTTTGGCAGTCGTTATTAATGTTGCGGATTATTAATTAGACCTGTGAAAAAGACCTATTTACTCTTCTCGTACAGTTGGAGGAACCCCTCACTTTTTATTGTGTTTTTATAAGACCTGGGAACGATTGTAGTTTTCAGAACGCCATTTTGAGGAGGTTTTTTTTAGCTCCTAGTAGGTACTCTCCCAGCACAAGAGGAACAGTGACTAACATAAGTGTACAGTGATTGGTCGACCAACCTACCAACATGAACCAATGCAGCACCGGCAACCGCCATCTTTAAAAACCTGTGTAACAGCTCGTAACAGTAGCCTTAAAAAAATGGACCAAAACATGGACAAATGGACAGACAGTTGAAGCTGTTGTTGTATGTCGTGCAGAAGTGATTTTGCTATACCAACTGCCGGTCGGCTTATGTCACTTCAGCATTCCTATTGGCGGCGCGAATGCAAACAGAAAATAAACCCTTGAAGGTATGTAGCTCTCAGGGAGTCCCCAGAGCAGTTTGGTCTGAAAACGTCTAATGACTCTTAGGAGTTTGGTTGTGCATTCTAGCTCCTGGAGTTAAGAGCAACCAATCTATGAAAGCTGTCTCAACCTTAGAAATCAAATTTACAGTAAAACAAGATCTGTTTCTAACAAACCAGCATGTTTTTTTCCTGTATGCAAGACTGCACTGGATTGTGTATGCCCTAATCTTACAATAGAAACCACCATTATTTTGCCAGATTTCCGTGGAAAACCCAAAGCTCCAATAAATTCCACCCTTGTTAAAATGTGTGGATTTCTGTGACAAAGCTGTTCTAATCAAAGACATACACAGGACAGTAACTCATGTGAAATTAATTGTGGGACAGTTAGGAATTTTGTTTCTTTATTTTTGGAGAGTCTTGATTGAAACCAGCAGGCATCTCACAGGCCTACAGTATGTTGCAGGAGCCAACCTCAACAAACCAGTTTAAGACGTTTCTTGAGGGAAGCGCACTCCATTCGACTCTTGACATTCCAGGAATATCTAAGAGTGATATGACATCATATTATGTTGTACTAACATAATTTGTGGGGTAATGAGATCACATGGACCTTAGGCCAACTTTCCTAATTCTTCTTTTCCGTGCTTCAAGTGCTGACAAACCACAGAGGTTTCAGGGGAGGAATGTGTTGTGACTATTGTTGCTGTTTCAACAAATTTCAGAAATGAAATACCAGAAAACTGAAGTATGACGGTACTGTTCCATCAATTTATAAGATGAAAAACGTCTGACACCAACTCTTAACTGTTTGCAGAAAAGGTTAGAACCTGTCCGCTTGATAGAAAAATAATATTTCTGGGACATTGTATTTTCCTGCTGTGGCCTCCTGCAGGGGACTGTAGTATTTGACTTACTGAGGTGTTCCTAATGTCTTAGGCGTCTGCTTAGATCACAGAAATGTGTGGAGGGCCTGGTAGAATCATCAGCGTCTCATTACATGCTTGCAGGATTTACAGGGAGATCTAGCTTCCCCTCTAAGTCTCAAGTCTCCTTTGAGTTTCTGTGAGCTTAAAACAAGTCAAACAGCCTGAATTACAACAGGAACACCAAGTCCATCCATTAGCCACATTTTTACACTATAAAAAAAAACTGTCTTAAGGGCACAAGAAGAAGACACTGTACAACTGTAAGACAATAAATTAACCTCAGGAAAACTCACAGAGGCATCTCAGACTCAGACTCAGAGTCCATTTTGCCATTACAGTGCACATAGTAGAAATCCAGTTCTATGAGGAATTCAAAATCTTGTAATGTGTGCAGACTGCTTCCACAGAGACAGTGGTCATAAGAAAGAAAGAAAGAAAGAAAGAAAAAAACACTCCCCTTTCATTTACGTTCACGTTTCATTCTGTACTGGCAAAGCTAAAAGCCCAGTACAGAAGGATGTATTATGGAAAGAGTAGAGTCGATTATACGCCATTCAGTCAGCATAAATGGTTTCCATGGAAAGGTCATCATCATTACATTTACAGTTAATCTTCAGGGGACAGTTACCCTCACTGTAACCATAGAGGCTGTTGGCTACAGCAAGAGAACCCTCAGATTAAACCTAAATTAAAACATGCATAAACATTCAGTGACCCATCGAGCACGAGGAAAGGATAAGTGTAGTACATTTGTTTTGAATTAGGACAGCGTAAAGAACAATGATCTAATGCACATATAGTTTGGTTATGAGTCTCCAAGTGGGTCATGGAAAACAGGCACTCCAGATGTGAAACATAAGATATATAACGCAGTGCACTGTATAAAACAACTGTCAATTGTGTGTTTCTAATATATATATTTTTTATTCAATATGTGAATGTAATGGCCTCTTGTAAAAATGCAGTAACACTACTATTATGTTGCTTTAAAAAATCCCTGACACCCAGGTGTGCTCCAGGATTCCACATTGTGAAAGTCAGGAACACTAAAGTGTGGAAAGTGTCTTCTCTGATCGTCCTGGAAGTGCTCAGTGTGTTCATAAAAGCTTTTGCCTTTCTGGACAACATCAAGCTTCTCCTGCTGGTTAACAGCTGATGGAGTTGGAAGTGTGTTCTGCTCACAGCGTTGGTTGCAAACAGAGCAGAAAGAGACAGACATTTCTCATGAAGTGTGAGAAAAGTGGATGAACATTCCAGAGTGGACATGTAACTGCTAGCAAGGGACTGAAGGATGTGGGAATTTCTGAGGGGGTAGCAACTTTTCCACAACAAAATGGACAATAATATACAGGACCAATGTTGTTGGCAAAAGTACCTAATTTAGTCATTGTATAGTCTGCGTTTAAGAGTGATGTAATCAGCTAACACCATCTCAGTTCCAATGCAATGAAATGAGCGAAGGTGATTATCTTGCATTTTTCTCAAGAACAGACACTTTGACCTACCAACAAAATCCAGTCCAGTTGTAATTACTTACTGTTTGTCACTGTCAAATTTGGGGGGTTTTCCCTCAAAGTGTTTGCTTTTCATTTTTTGTAGGTGGGAAAAGGGAAGAGACATAGTTAAACAATTAAAGCAGCCATGTTAAATGTGAGCACCCGTGAGTGATTGACTCACTTTACAGCTCATTGAGCCAGGATGTGTAAAAGTGGTATACTGGCACCCTTTCAAGCCTTGCAATGAAGAGAAGTGTGTTGAGTATTTAAACAGAAACTATAGGAGAAAGACCCATTACAGGTACCAGCCTGTTTCCTAATATAGGCTAATAGGAATCTTCTTTGCCGTAGATCTTAAAATTACTGTAGAGATTTGGTCCAAATTCAGGTATAAGTTAAAAATACAGAAACGTGAACTGATGACACTCCAGACAATGGCGATGCTATTGAGAATGATACGTTTCCAGCTTATACATTTAAATGTCTAGGGGTATGGATAACTTTAAACCCTGAACATCTCTTTCAGACAAGCTCTGATTCCCTATGCCCACGTATAGACATGATATACAGTGGGGCAAAAAAGTATTTAGTCAGCCACCAATTGTGCAAGTTCTCCCACTTAAAAAGATGAGGGAGGCCTGTAATTTTCATCATAGGTACACTTCAACTTTGAGAGACAGAATGGGGGGAAAGAATCCAGGAAATCACATTGTAGGATTTTTAATGAATTAATTGGTAAATTCCTCGGTAAAATAAGTATTTGGTCACCTACAAACAAGCAAGATTTCTGACTCTCACAGACCTGTAACTTCTTCTTTAAGAGGCTCCTCTGTCCTCCACTTTTTACCTGTATTAATGGCACCTGTTTGAACTCGTTATTAGTATAAAAGACACCTGTCCACAACCTCAAACAGTCAGACTCCAAACCCCACTTCGGCTAAGACCAAAGAGATGTCAAAGGACACCAGAAACAAAATTGTAGACCTGCACCAGGCTGGGAAGACTGAATCTGCAATAGGTAAGCAGCTTGGTGTGAAGAAATCAACTGTGGGAGCAATTATTAGAAAATGGAAGACCACGGAGATGCTCTGCACGCAGGAGGAAACCTTCGGTCCGCTGCTGCCTGTCATCAGGTCCGTACGCTCAACAGGCAGCGTTTACTCTGTGGTTCATACGAGAGTCTCTGTAATGCNCTCTCACAGACCTGTAACTTCTTCTTTAAGAGGCTCCTCTGTCCTCCACTCTTTACCTGTATTAATGGCACCTGTTTGAACTCGTTATTAGTATAAAAGACACCTGTCCACAACCTCAAACAGTCAGACTCCAAACCCCACTTCGGCTAAGACCAAAGAGATGTCAAAGGACACCAGAAACAAAATTGTAGACCTGCACCAGGCTGGGAAGACTGAATCTGCAATAGGTAAGCAGCTTGGTGTGAAGAAATCAACTGTGGGAGCAATTATTAGAAAATGGAAGACATACAAGACCACTGATAATCTCCCTCGATCTGGGGCTCCACGCAAGATCTCACCCCGTGGGGTCAAAATGATCACGAGAACGGTGAGCAAAAATCCCAGAACCACACGGGGGGACCTAGTGAATGACCTGCAGAGAGCTGGCAGCAAAGTAACAAAGGCTACCATCAGTAACACACTACGCCGCCAGGGACTCAAATCCTGCAGTGCCGTCGTGTCCCCCTGCTTAAGCCAGTACATGTCCAGGCCCGTCTGAAGTTTGCTAGAGAGCATTTGGATGATCCAGAAGAGGATTGGGAGAATGTCATATGGTCAGATGAAACCAAAATAGAACTTTTTGGTAAAAACTCAACTTGTCGTGTTTGGAGGAGAAAGAATGCTGAGTTGCATCCAAAGAACACCATACCTACTGTACGTCAACATTGCTGCCATATAAGCTCAGGTCCTCTACCAGAGGCCTGGGAGCTTGAGGGTCCTGCGTAGTATCTTAGGCCCATCTTCCTGAGCTAGCTAACATCCAAAAATAAACATTTTATTCAACTCAACTTTTTAAATGTAAATGGCCTTTTGGACAAATTTCAATCTGGCTTCAGGCAACATCACAGCACTGAAAATGTCCACACTTCCAGCTGCCCTCAGATCCNAGGGACTCAAATCCTGCAGTGCCAGACGTGTCCCCCTGCTTAAGCCAGTACATGTCCAGGCCCGTCTGAAGTTTGCTAGAGAGCATTTGGATGATCCAGAAGAGGATTGGGAGAATGTCATATGGTCAGATGAAACCAAAATAGAACTTTTTGGTAAAAACTCAACTTGTCGTGTTTGGAGGAGAAAGAATGCTGAGTTGCATCCAAAGAACACCATACCTACTGTGAAGCATGGGGGTGGAAACATCATGCTTTGGGGCTGTTTTTCTGCAAAGGGACCAGGACGACTGATCCGTGTAAAGGAAAGAATGAATGGGGCCATGTATCGTGAGATTTTGAGTGAAAACCTCCTTCCATCAGCAAGGGCATTGAAGATGAGACGTGGCTGGGTCTTTCAGCATGACAATGATCCCAAACACACCGCCCGGGCAACGAAGGAGTGGCTTCGTAAGAAGCATTTCAAGGTCCTGGAGTGGCCTAGCCAGTCTCCAGATCTCAACCCCATAGAAAATCTTTGGAGGGAGTTGAAAGTCCGTGTTGCCCAGCGACAGCCCCAAAACATCACTGCTCTAGAGGAGATCTGCATGGAGGAATGGGCCAAAATACCAGCAACAGTGTGTGAAAACCTTGTGAAGACTTACAGAAAACGTTTGACCTTAAAAGGAAAAACTCCCTTTTAACAGGCAGAAACCTCGAGCAGAACCAGGCTGTGGGTTTGCCTCGACCGGTTTGGTTGAGAGAGAGGTGAGGGAGAGAGCGAGAGAGAGAGAGAGAGATAGAGAGAGCAGGAGGAAAGCGAACATACAGTAGTACANGTCAGATGAAACCAAAATAGAACTTTTTGGTAAAAACTCAACTTGTCGTGTTTGGAGGAGAAAGAATGCTGAGTTGCATCCAAAGAACACCATACCTACTGTGAAGCATGGGGGTGGAAACATCATGCTTTGGGGCTGTTTTTCTGCAAAGGGACCAGGACGACTGATCCGTGTAAAGGAAAGAATGAATGGGGCCATGTATCGTGAGATTTTGAGTGAAAACCTCCTTCCATCAGCAAGGGCATTGAAGATGAGACGTGGCTGGGTCTTTCAGCATGACAATGATCCCAAACACACCGCCCGGGCAACGAAGGAGTGGCTTCGTAAGAAGCATTTCAAGGTCCTGGAGTGGCCTAGCCAGTCTCCAGATCTCAACCCCATAGAAAATCTTTGGAGGGAGTTGAAAGTCCGTGTTGCCCAGCGACAGCCCCAAAACATCACTGCTCTAGAGGAGATCTGCATGGAGGAATGGGCCAAAATACCAGCAACAGTGTGTGAAAACCTTGTGAAGACTTACAGAAAACGTTTGACCTCTGTCATTGCCAACAAAGGGTATATAACAAAGTACTGAGATGAACTTTTGTTATTGATTTATACTTATTTTCCACCATAATTTGCAAATAAGTTCTTTAAAAATCCTACAATGTGATTGTCTGGATTTTTTTTTTCTCATTTTGTCTCTCACAGTTGAGGTATACCTATGATGAAAATTGGAGACCTCTCTCATCTTTTTAAGTGGGAGAACTTGCACAATTGGTGGCTGACTAAATACTTTTTTTCCCCACTGTAGATACAGATTTATTTGACCAACCTTTTAAAAAAAGAATGTAATTTTTAAATCCCATTTTTTCGATTACAACCACATACCCTTGCATTCTCAAATTATGAGCTGTTTTCTAAATAGCCAACAGTTTCCTTGCTTGATGCATTCTTTGATATTAATCCAACTAAACAATTATAGGATTATTATATAACCTTCTCTCTCCATATAACAAAAGGCCTTTTAACTCTGTCTCAAGGAAACATGAGAGAACTGAAATACTGGCCCTCTTTGGACAAAGCTGTTGAAAAAGATGAATACATCATCTGTACATTATGTGTGAGGGATGTGACGATACAGCTCAAAACATTACATCATCTCCTCTCGATCACAGGTAACCTGCTACATTAATCCATATGCTGTGGGATTGACCCAAACTCATGGTCTTGAATCAACTCATCTATGAATCAACAAACTACTCTATTTTCTTTCTGTAAACTGCTCATGGAGCCTACTTGAAAACTATTTTGTCCAGTAAATTTCTGCTGACAGTCAGCATGGTGAGGACAGTTTGGTTGGCCGCTGTCTTTTCGGGTCCTCAGAAGCTGCTGCTGTCAGCACAGATGCTTCTGAGGACAGAGGCGGCAGAACAGTTGGTATTGGTGTGGGCTGAATGGACTGGACGCTTCAGTAGTGATTGATTGTGCATGGCTCACATCAATCAATCAATCTTGCTTCTGATGTGGATTCCCAGTCACGCTCTAACTAATGGCTAAGAGACAATTCCTGAAACTTGAGAAAATCAAGATTTTAAACCACCATTGATTTGATAGCTTATGTGAAGAAAATTAAATATTGAGATTTATTACATCTACTAGAATCATATGTACTGTAGCTTTTCACTGGAACCCGCTGACCATGCTGTTAGCAGTTCATAAATGAAAGTGTGATAATGAATGCCAAGTAAAAATTAGGCTGAGTTTGTGATCCCTCAGATAAATGCCTGACAGGGTCTGTGGATCATGACATCATCCATATGTCAAGATCATCTAAGGACCTATTTACAACAAGGTCAACAGTTTTATTATATTTGTAGGCTAATACATATAATAACCCATCAGTCAGTATGGGAGAAAACAGACATTTATTCAGGAACTCCGGTATTATGGTCAGAGCCAAGAAGATTCTTCACACTGACTTGTGTTTGTGAGTCTGACAGAAATGGCCCATGTGTTTTCTCATCTCATTATGAAACAGCTGGATTATATACATGTAATATTTAAATGGTTTAGTATGACTTTTTTTGTAATGAGGCTCATTTGCATAGAAAGGGGACAATTTTGTGCAGAATGTATGCATATTCTACCTAATTTAAATACATGCAAACAGCACCTAGACGCTATTTGCTTGGCAGCGCAGTTAGGGGTGCATTTCAACCTTTGTGGGTGCTTTGAGAATTACACGGTTTATTTTTGTCTTATTTGTGCAGGTTTAGCGGCCGCAAAAGCCGCACAATCCTTTTGTAAATTCGCCAGTAAATGTGCAGTAAACATAAAGCATGCTTTTCTTCCAAGATCATATACTACACCAAAATATATAAAAACACATATAGACAGCATTATCGAATAGTTATCACCATTGCTGAAGTGTGTGGTTGTAAAGCAGAAGGTGCCACACAGCCACAGGTCAACTAAATGGAAGTGGAATTCATGGAGGTCATCATCTCCCATGAAATCAGAGAGAAAAATAAAGAGGCCTAGTGGGGCCAGGTGAGAACAAATCTTCTAGTGAGAAGACCCACATAATCATGCTTGCTCCATATTAGATCGCATACTGTTCTGAGAGACTAATACATATGGCACATCATTTATCAGTGGATTTATAAACCACAGCTTTACAGCTTTCACAGTGCTCCTCAGAGTCCCTTTGATGAATGACTGATTCACTTACTAATTCTGACTGGACCGAGTTCAAACATGTGTTTGTTTTTTAATAGGCTCTTCTTTCAGAGACCCTGTTTGCAATTACCCCTCTGCTGGCCTTATTACCGTACTGGGCACCATTACACAAAAATGTCGAGGAGGATGAGGGAGCTGTGGTTAGCACAGACAGGAGTGCAGCCTCAGTTTGATGAGTTGCTGGCTCATACCCCTGTGCCCGATGGCTATGACCAAGCTCATTATAAGGGCTCAGGTTTATCATCACACTTAAGGCTCCACTTAACCAAAATTAAACAGGAAAAGCTAAATAAATGCTGCCCGCTGGCTAAGGAGCATATCTCAAAGCTTGATTGTCTTGACTTTTAGCAACCTCTCCATTCCTGTTACATTTAAACCAAGTTCATGTCTAAAAAAGTTACAAGTGGACTGACAATCCAAGAGAAGTTGCAGTCTAAAGTCTCTGCTACTTACTCTGCCATCTATGAGTCTTCGTTATACTTTCTCTTCAATGACATTGTGATCTAAACCTTCCGAAGGGACGTGCCATGGCAAAGCTACACTGAGATAACCTAATCAACTGCAACATTGTGATGACACTCAGTTCAAGACCACATGTTAGAGTAATCTGCCAGTTACTGGAATTACGAGATTTACATGTATATATAAAAGGAAACATTGTAAATATCCTCCGGCATGTTTACTTATATGAAATATATGATTGTATTAGAATAAAATAATATAAATGAATGAGGTATTTAGCAATTCCTTTTTATTTGACATGGACACGCTGCCTCTAAATGGAACTGATGTTTGCTCATACATAGTGAATCCAGGTTTGTTATCCCGTTCAGGTCTGTTTATATTGCAGCATCCTTGACCCGGGTCTCTGCTTCATGTTCCAGTAAGTATTATAGGTTTTGAACTCATCAGCTTTTCATCAGCAACAAATTATAGGTTTAATTTACTGTACTGTCTAATGTTGCTTTGCTAACACAATTACACCGGGCCACTTGAGTGACCTCTAAAAGGAAACTCCTAAATACATGCAATCCCACTGATGACATTGTTTAGAAATAAGACAGCGTAGGGAGCTTTGGGATGTCAGACTCTTTGCCATGCAGTAAAATCCAGAAATCAAGGATTTGTCATGCCCCACAGGCAACTTCAACAAGCCCACTGAAAATCAGCATGACCACAAGGAGCTGCCCACATTCCAATTGAGAAAGATCACCTGTCTGTACTCTTTGCACCTAATTCATCACAAAGTCATTGCTTGTTCCAGCACAGAAAGACTGACTGTCACGTTTAATGGAGTCAACATCTGTGAAAATTTTAGTTAAATTTATACAGTACTTTATAAGTCACCATGGGATACTCTTACTATTTAGTAGCAGTGAGCAGCCACAGTGCGGTGCCAAGGACCAACTCCATTTCTGAGGAGTATTACCTTATACCTAAAATTCACGCTAACGCCACACAGAAAGGCCATAGTTGGCCCTGGTACTGTAGGCTTTAAACCTTCTTGCTGTGAGATAAAAATCACTGAGCCATTATGTTGCTTAAATAGTGCAATCATAAAGGTTTGGTTCGTCCAAATTACAAACAACAACAAACAAAACATGAAATAAAACACAGTATTTTGTCCATATCCGAGAATTCTACCAAATACAATAAAGGTGGGTGCGGTGTTGTTTGTGGCGCTTACAGCAGGGAAAAAAACAATTCAACAGCAGCCTCTTTTTCCAGAGACAGTGTCCCTGTTATTCTGGATAGTCCACAGCTGTGGACAGCTTCCATTAGAACTAATTTCTACTAAAAAAATCGTCCCAATTGGTTTGGGCTGGAGGCAAAGTCTGATATCTCTAAAAACCAAGGGAAATAAAACCAAGACTTTCTACATGGCCACTAGTTTAAGGAAATATGTTTTTTTGTAATTTGGTTGAACCACCCCTTTAATTGCTAAGCTAGAAACGATATCTGGAAAGGTCTTAATTTGCAGAGCCACAAAGATGCAAATGGCAGCAGAGTGCTACACCTTATCCCTATCACAACACATCTGGCAGCTTTAAAAAATATATTTAAAATCTTTAAAATTCAAAATGTTTGTAAAAATTGCTTTGTAAAGACAAGCAAAAAAAAAAAAAGAATAACGCTTCTTAAAGTACCTCTTTTCATGTACTGTATAGCCTGTCCTCCATGGTCTGCAGAGATGGTGTCTGCGATTCCATCCCTCAACAGTGGCATTGTGGACAACCTCAAGGCACTCTGGGAGGCCAGGACCTGGCCGTTGGTGATGTTAGTAAGCTGAGCAGCAGCATCCTGGGCCCTTTTTTTCTCCTTCTTCAACATCTTAACTAGGATACCTGCAGGCACTGAGTTAAGGACTTCTCTCGACTCGTCTTTCATTTGGACAAAGTGCTGGATGGAAAAGAGATCTTTCAATTGCACATGCATATCAAAAGGACTAACCAGATGTTGAGTGCTTAGAATTTGATGTACAAATAAACAAAAGTGTCAACCTGAATACCAGTGAAGACGCCTTTCAGGATATGAGGCCAGCTAGACAGTTCTTCCAAATATTCAAATCAGAGTTAATTTTGGACTGAATTGTCGTGAAAACTGACAATATACAGTAAAAGGGTCGCATCCATAGTGATTTCCTAAAGGCAGCAGGCTTCATTGTGGGTTCTTAATAATGGCAGAGTGCTGACATGTGCTCAGCGTCTGACCTTACAGGCTCGGGAGAGATGTCATGGTCTGGGATGAATCAGTGGAGAGAAGAGGAGCCAGAGAGGCTGCAGAGACTCTACCAAGATTCCACAAAATCTTCTCCCACTGATGAGTCCAAGTGCAGATGTGTCGGTGAGTCTGGCTGAGCTTGTGCGAGTGTGACAGAGAGTGAGTGGCTGCAAGAGGAGGCTCAAAGACAAAAACTGACACTTAGATCCTGCTCAAACTTTTATTGCCACGACACGTTTCACCTCCATACTTTTGCGATGACTTTTTTTGCTTCAGTGAGTTTTATTCTCTCTCAAATTCTTATTTTTGTTTGATATTTAAGAAGTTTTGTTTGAATTTTTTGACACAAATCTGATTCCATAGTAGAGTGACTTTTACTGTATGACAGGAGTACACTGCTGTTTCCACTACTGGTGAGAAAGGAGAAGACGGTGATAGCAGAAGCCATTTTTTTTTGCAATCGGAACTGCTGACACAGGGAAAATTGTAATTACAAGAACTAGAATTGCATGGGAAAACACGATTGAGACATTTCACAGAAAGTTGCCAAGATTGTGTTTAAGATATCAACAGAAAGCAAGAAATCAAAGCTTGTCACGGGTTAGCAGGTAAAGGGCAAAAAGCTTAGCTAAAGTTATTCTATAAGAAGTATGCTTGTGAGAAAAAGCCTTCATATACATTACCTGCATGAATAAAACATAACAGTCTCATAAAATATTAATTCAGCTCCTGCACTATGTGCCTGTTTTTCCACTATAAATGGACGTGTGTTTGATGGCCTAATCACAACCCATAATTTAGAAGTAACACATTAGTCTGTTCTTCAAGCATGTTCCTATCATGAGATTAGCAGACATCTAGTTGTGGCCAGACTGGAACTGTGGTGGTCAGCAGATAATTAGGGATATTCAAAAAAAAAAGTCAGAATGTCATTATTTCGGATGATGAATGGATGTAGCTTTGAAGGAGCTGGAGACATTAATTTATATTCCTGTCAGCCAATACAAAGGGGATGTCAGTGGGAACAATAACATGAAGGAACCAAGTCTCAAATTACAGTTTCCAATGAAACCAACCATGCAGTCTCCTCAAAACTGCCAAAATCTAAACCCGACACAATTCCAAATGACCTATAGAAGCCAAGTTTTACAGAGGAATATGTTTCTGTGGGTCCTATGTCATTGTTTCATACAAGTCTTTACTTCAGACTGTTGTTCACCAGGTTTTTCCATTATTGAGATCTGTGGCATCTGATATCTTCATTTATGCTGAACCCTACCATAGATTTTCTAGTATATGATGAAAATGTCTCTTGGGGATTGCACATTGGATCTGCGGGCAGCTTCGCATGCCATACACTCAAAATGTGGTCAAACTCAGCTCATGTTGTGCATTCTGTCTCTCCCTCTCATCTTTCCTGTTACTCTCTATTATGCTGTCCAATAAAGCAGACATCACAGGAAACAAAGTAAATGCCTTTAAAATGACCAAAGTTGGCGAAAGTGCAATGCCAAGCTCAGTGTTGCCACAAATTGGTCAAATTTCAATGTACCATACAATATACAAATTTAAAGCAAAATATTTTTGTCCTCCTGCTAGATTACAGTTACAGAATTGGAAGAAGGTTTGAGCAGCATGGGTGTCTTGAGTGAAGACACCACTGGACACCATTGGAGTGAAGCTACAAATAGCAAATCCACTAGCTGCTGGGTCAGTGTCTTCTAGTAAAAAGGTGGAATCCAACTTGATCTGGTGACCCTGTGATCTTTCCTCCAGTGCCACTCTCTCAGGTCAAGATGCCAACTTTGCCAACATGAAACCCTATAATCTTATTGACTACATGACCTTTCCTCAGGACTATCTGTACAATTTGTAGCCCACTCCTGATAGGGCTAAGAATCAAATTAAAAAATCAGTTTAGCTAATTCTGTCCAACAAATTTGTATTTTGGGGTGTAACGGATGATTCAGACATTATATTATTAATTTTGATAAAGGAGAGTTTGACAAAGATCCACATTACAAATAATGTCACTCTGCTTTTCAAAGAGTCAAAAGCTACACGATGATAAGAGACCTGAAATCAGTGACCTCTGGTGAGCATCAGCAAGGATGATTACAGATCACATGAAATGTTACCAAAATTAACATTAACACATGAACTGAATGAAATCTGAAGGATGAGTGGTCAGTGAAGCCCCCCAAAAAACTTGCTTTTGAATATGCTTTCAAATTGTATGCGCTTTATTGTTTCCAAGAAAAATGACCATAATTTGTTTGGATGTAAAACAGATGAGTGTTTCTGGTCAGTTAGACAATGTGCAGTGCACAGAGATCTGAAAAAACACTAGACTACAGCCAGTTGTCCAAAAGACACCAAAGACATGCCAATGCTCATGTCAACTCCTGTGTCAACAGAGCACTAAGTGGTGAATAGGCTTACAACTAAAGCAGTATTCTGCATTATTCACTAACTTTTTAAAAATTGAGCCCTACACTTCTTCAAAACATTCAAATAGAAGACCATTTATAAATAATCAGTTTAATCCAAGACCAGACAAACATTGCCAATCTGCAAAAGGATCAATTTAGGCCATTTCATTCAATCAACACTCCTTAACATATTTGCTAAAACTGTTTGCAGCTGGCAGCAAACCTAAACTCTATGTTTGATTACTTGGAATTCTGTAAAGTGCTCTATGGGTACAAAGTTCTCACAAATCCCAAGGTGGATGAGTTACACAGCAAACAAAAACCCTCCCAATTCTGCCTTGATTGTCACACTGGATGATATATTTGCATATTCATGAACACTATAATAGGACCAGTAATGATGATTACATATCCAGCTTGCTGAGTCCCTGTTTCATCAGACAAAGAGGATATACAACTTTCAAACTACAGTATGAGGTTCAAAATAGGCTGAAGACATTAATGTGTTGAAATGTCAGGATAGAATTTCCTTACTATTAATGTTTTTTTCAGTAAGCACTAAAGCCATCTCAAAGCAATGTTCCTATCCCTGCTATATTAATAAAGTAGGAAATATCAACCTGATCACAGAATAAAACGTCAGGGGATCACCAAAGTCATTAGGATGCATTGTCTGGGGACAACGAATGTCTGTGCCAAATGTTGTGCCAGTCCATCTGGTAGATGTCCACATAGATCACTGACTATCCAAAATTGCCATCCCCAGAGCCAAGCTACATAAACTACTACAGCTATGAGACCCATATATTTTTTCGAGGTAGAGGAGGCTGTAGAGTTTTTGAGCAATACATGTTATGGAATTATTTTGATGGAGCGGAATTTTGAGCACTAACGTCTTGATGTAAGAAATCCTTCTGAACAATGTGCGAAGGTTAAGGGAAGGAAAGCCTTGCCAGTGCAGTAAACACACTGTGAGATAACTTCTGTGCCTTATGACTGTTGACTTAGTATTAGCCAAATCTTTCTTGGACACATTCAACAGCACACATAAGCCAAGAGAAAATAAAAATGAAAAATCTGCTAGTTGTGAATACCATCATTCATCTTTTCTACCTAAAAACGTTGCCACTTTATGTCCCTGGATCACTGCCATTACACAATATCTTACTATTGTCAAGCCTCTTTATGGTAGGCCCCCAAAGCTAAGTTTAAAGAATAAGACAAAGATTCAAAGATTCCTGCTTGTCGAATTAGACTGAACTGAATATATATGCAATTTGCAGGTGTTTATTGTCCAAGGTATCTAAAGGTATACAATAATTATTACAATAATAGAATGGTTGTCTACAGGGGAATTAAACTGCAAGAAACATTTGGCTGTATTTGTGCTACTGTACGTTCAAACTACTGATCTGAATAATGAACTTATGTTTACAGAGTAACATGTTGCCATCAGGAAGCTCACGCTGTGGCAGAAAGCTAACTGAAACAACTGAGCTTTGGCATAAAATATGCATAGTTAGGTAGTGGTGAGAATATCTAAGACCACGAGTCAAAGAGTTTTGTTGCTAAATAAAAACCTGTTTAATGAAAGCAACTACCAAATTGATGTCATTATATTGACAACAGGTGTGCCTATTATTATCAAAACTGCATTTTTGTGTGACAATAGCATAAAGCATTGTTCATTGTGATGAACTGCCTATTTCAAGCCAGTTTCAAGCCCCTGCTAAGTTA
Source organism: Maccullochella peelii (assembly GCA_002120245.1). Lineage (NCBI taxonomy): Eukaryota > Metazoa > Chordata > Actinopteri > Centrarchiformes > Percichthyidae > Maccullochella > Maccullochella peelii. The sequence goes on from LKNJ01001596.1 coordinate 51,314, forward strand.
CTTTCATACCATACTGGCATGACCTGAAACCAATGGCTACCTGGAACATAGGGGATCGATCTCAGGAGGCTGGGATATACTGAAAGAGATCTGTAGTATTTGTTGTAAAGAATATCATTTTATTTGGGCAAATGTAGTATGGATAGTATGAATGTATGGGGTCTCATTTAGAGGGTATGGGATGCATTCCTCCACTGCAGCTCCACTTTATGATTTTCTGTAGATTTCTAACACAGGTTTACAAAAAACCTTGCAAGTACAGTTTCAAGACACACTTCAGACTTCACTGTACAATAACATTTTACCACAGTGACAAAATTTGGGAAGTGCTACCTGGCATTTTTACGTGGCATTACAAATGCATGTGCAGTGTTACTCTTTAAAGTCAGCAGTGTTTGTTGGTTCTCCTTGTTGCTCTGTCATCATGTTAGTGGTGGATGTGTCATCACTCTAGCAGAGTCAAATAAGCATTACCAGGTGCCCCACTCCCATGCAGAGGCAGCCATGCATGGGAACACACAGGGGCAGTGGGTAGGGAGGGATACACCCTTTTGTTTTACAGGGAACTCTCCCATAATTAACCCTGTGAGGACTCAGCGTCAGTCTGGAAACAGTAAGCCTGTAGCACAGGAACCAATGGCTCCCAGGAACAGTTTTAGCAGAGTAGGGGGTGGGACAGTTCTACAGGCACGGAAAGCACGGTGATCAGCAAGCGGATACAAGCTTAGGTTGTAGAAATGATCTCAATCTAGATAGTTATTAGGGATCTCGCTGGAAATGATGTCACCCCTACAAGGTTGGTCGATGCTGCAGACAGACCACCCTGACTGAGGGACTGACAGTTTAGGCTACTGCAGCTTTATATACAAACTTCACAATGAAAGAACATAAAGGCAATATGGTCAGAAAATATGTGCTTTTAAACACGCACAATACCAATTTTGGCAATTACATTTACATCATGTGAAAACCAGTGTATGACACTGAGAGGGAAAATCCACAAAGAGGAGAGGATTTCACATTACACATGCTTGGTCCAAGAAATACTCTGGTGAAATATCTGCATGATAATATTTTATTTATTTTGGAGGGCTGAGGTTTTTGCGGCTAATAAATAATCAAGCAGACGTCTCAATTTTCCGACAAATGTGCTGTGATCTAATGACAAGCCGCAGCAAGAGGGGTTGAAGGAAGAATAATCCCATAAAGCCATTAGAAATATCATATTCAATGCAAATACCATCATTATGATTAATAGTAATTATGATTAACTGCAGTCATTAGATGAAGATCTATCTGAACATACACATTAAAACAACATTTCATGTGTATTTTGGGGTACTAGTGATGGATGCAGGGCTACTAACATTTCATAATTTATGTGTTTGTAGAAGCGCTGTAATCCAACCATGCAATAACACAGGCAGATTTACTTTAGGATAAATACCTTTCTGCTAATGAAGATTTTACTTTCAGCAGTACATGTTAATAAACTGTGAGGCTGGATGCAGACACAAATTTAAAGCTGAGTTGAAACCTATCCTACTCAGTTTATTTTTGCGGATTATTCCCCATTTTCTATCAATTTGGAATGAAAATTCCCTATATGCAATACAGTCATTGTCTCTGCTAACGCCACTGCTCGCCTGGGGAGGGTATAGAGTGTAGTGTGCTTCCCTTTTGATATATGGTGTTGCCTCTTTTAACCTTTACCTTTTCACTTTCACCCTACAATGTGCAATGAAATCCACACAAACAAGCCCAGGGAACTGCTACAGGGAATCAAACCCCGGGCCCCTCCCCTTTACACGTGTACCACTGTGCGACCAGCATTACCCTTTGTGTTGTGCACTCTACACTACAGTAGCAATAAGGGAGATTTGAACCAAATCAGAACAGGTATAGCAAATCAATGCTCATGATCTTCCATATAGCATCCGCAGCGTGCGGCCCATAGAGCAAGCGCACTAGTACTTCCTTTAACCCCGCCTCCCAACCACTCAGTCTCACTCACATGAATGGCAGTGACTCTATAACTCTGGATTCGGCTATTAGTGAATTTCACAACTTCTAGGACATAATGATTTAAATAAGAGATATTTAAGTGTTCGTACTGGCTAGTTGTTGTACCTCAAAAAAATGATCCGCTGAGTTACAGATGTCTCTTTCACAATGTAAGGCTATGGGGAAAAGTCTTTTTGAGCCAGTGTGCATCACGTGACGGACCCGGAAGTTGTAATTACATGGTTTGGCCACTATGTCAAATTGGCTTCAGAGCCCAGCGCACTTCCTGGGTGCTTGGTTTGACCCATCCATCCACCCTGACCTCGTCACTCTTTATACTACCTCACCAGACTTCAGCCTTTGTTCACGTCATAACTACTACGGCCACTAGAGGTTGCCATAAATACAAAGGTAAATGTGGGCCGTAATCGGCTGCTGCACAGACGACCTATACAGCCGAATTTTTGGGAGGAACACCCCAAAAAACACCACATTTAAGTTAGAAACGATCTCGTCACATATTGTCTGACTAAGCTGGCTCCACCATGTCAAAGGATACTGATCTCATTATCACGTTGGGTCAGCATCTCCTTTAATTTGGTCACTTCTGCTGCACTGTGGTGGCTGTCTTCTTCTTCCCTGACGGTTGCTGCTGGTGACTCTTGCCCATCACTGGGCATATTTCCTCCACCTTGCTTGTCCATGATCATTATCTGTACAAAAAAACACAAAAGAAAGATTGTTGACTTTTAATGTAAATAAAAAAAGAGAATGTCTTATTTTTGGGGGGATATGGATATAAAAGATATTTATAAGAATTACATAATCTGGTTGATGATACCAATTGTTGAAAACTGCATTGATCAAATTATGTTTTTAAGCTAGAGTCATAGATATGCAGTTTTATACCTTGAAATTGATACAAAAATGACTTTCCTATGAGTTTTCATGATTACAGTGCAAGTCGGTTGGTTTCCATGACCTAAAATCATAATCTTTTAGCTCAATACACCTCTACAGGAAAAGAAAGCCTGCTTTTTACTATCGTTGGGTTTACTGTTGAGAAAAACACATTCAGTATAAACAACCAGCTTAATGCCATGAATGTAAACAAGCTGGAAAATACATTGTGATATCTTCCTGGAAAGCGGTGCTCTTCTAAATTCCGTGATATTCCCAAAACATTAATTAAATTCCCCTCTTTTCCCTGTCTGCAATATAACTCTAAAGTTTCAATAATGCTCCAGGTTTAAGGACAGGTGGGAAACATGTTAAAGTCTTGGAGTTTTTTCCACATGGAGAAGATATAGTAGAAGAGAAAGGTACAGAGGAGGGGTGAGGCTGGTCCCAGACAGGTTAGGGGACATGTACTGTATGGAAGCACATTGAAGAAGATGTGAGTTTGGGCTGAGATCCCCTGCAGTATGACAATACATTGCTAAATCATAGAGTTCGCACTGCCCATCTGAGCTCACAGTGCTGAAAAGATAGTACTGCAGATATGCTCTCTGGTGTTTGGACAAGCAGAGCGTTGAGCGAGAGAGATAGCTAAAGTTGAGAACAAAGAAGAAAGAAATCAAATTCAAACCAGATCCAAATTCCTACAGAATCACTGGAGGGTGACTGGGGTGATGCTTAGAGGAATGTAAACTGAACAGGAGATTGTAGGAGTTTGCGAATCATAACAAACTGTAGGAGAGATAAACAGACATTCAAGTGGGATCTGGAACTGCTTCTGGTGGCTTCTCCAACCAAACCAGAGAGCAGGAACAGTGTGAGTGCCGCAGTGTTTTCCCTACGCTCATTTAGCAGCAGTGGGCCATCGGCTGCTGTTTGAGAAATGTCGAATTAAATCTATAACCGATCTGACTTTCTCCAAAACAAAAAAACTGTAAGAACTGGTGTTTTCTTCCAACATTCAACAATTTTCCATGGCAGTGTGTGTGACAAATTGTCAATGGATTGGCATAGAGCGCAAACCAAAGTGATGTCCAGAAAAATACGAAGGAAACACAAATATGACATTGATTGTAACAGCTCATCTGTTTTCAGTCTGAGTTTCAGTTCCCAAATAACACATACAGAGAAATTCAACAACCAGGTTTTCAAAAAATAAGCCATTAATGTAACACATACAGTGTTCACTATTTTGTCTGAACACTATGTGCTTTATGGGTATATGAAAACTGACCCATTTATAACAGATTACTACATAATGAAAGCAACTAATGAGTGCTTTCATTATCAATTCATTTGTCTTTTTTTTTAAATTATTATTATCGTTCAACTCTTTAGTTAGTTAAGTCCAGAGGAAAGCCCAAGGTGACATCTTCAAATTGCTTTTCTGAGACCAGCATGTGATTCAAAATGTATTCGGTTTACAATGATAAAAAACAGAGACAAGCAGCAAATTCTCATATTTGAGAATCTGGAACCATGAATGCATGTTTTGCATGTTGGCTTGATAATTCTAAATTGATTTTATTACTTGCAGATTACTGGTGATTCATTTTCAGTTGATTGACTAATCGATTAAAGACGTACTGGCCACTAAAACATGTTTTTTGAGCTGTAAACTAAATGATATGACTGTACTGTGATGAAACACATCAATGCTGGTGTTAATACTGACATTTCTTACCAAATTTGTAAAAGATCGGCATTTCATGGGTTGAAAATGGCTCAGCACGCCATCTACTGTTTTAAATCAGCCCTGAACCTGCGAGGCCGATGCTGACATAGAGTCGACCAGTTGGGACCTGTCTACGTCATGAAATTTATATAAGAAAATACTCAGTGTCCGTCAGTCTCCCCCGTGTCCCCTGACCCACACACTATGTCGCCGCGAGGCCACGCCTCCTCCAGTTGTTCCCTCACTCATTGCATTTTTTTAATTTATTGGGAGAGAGGGTTCTAGCTGAATTTGAGGGTGGAGTTACTCTTTAACTGAATAAATATTTCAGCACTTATTTATAGAGAAATACTGCACTCACATACATGAGAGAAAAATGAGTTCAGACCATTGTGTTGTATGTGTGTACATCTTGTTTTTTTAGCTGTCGTGCAAATTCTTAAGAAGATCTGGTTTGAACACATGCATTAGCGACTACATGTCACATTACACCTAGCCTCTAATTAGATGGCAAATAACTGTAAAACGCCAAGTGTCCAGACTCAAGTCAGGCCATGGGAAAATTGGCATCATTGGCTCTTATATATTCTCTCTTTCTAGCCATATCCTCTAGAATTAAGCATACAATGTACAATAATAGGTGACAAAATTCTAAATATGCAATTTAATTAGACAGTAACCAGTAGTATTAACCACAATATAACACTAAAGGAAATATGAGTTAATGCAAAGTAAGGCATTTCCCAGGAGAGGACAGTAGAGGGAGCTATTTAGAAGAAGTGATTGGTCAGCTGGTCACTGCTGAACTGATGGAGGGAGGGAAATGAGCAGAGAGAGAGAGAGAGAGAGAGAGAGAGAGAGAGATTAATTACAGTGAAGATAAAACTCAAGCACTAACTAAGAATTAAAACTTTAAATTTTAATTAACTAGCAGAGCAACCTGAATGTTCTGCTGAGAGGGAAAACCTAATAATAGGAAATGATGGAATGATAGCGGGAATAAGCAAAGATCGAGGCTTATACAGGGAGACATGCATGCGGATACTGTACATGGAAAGCCTACTGTGAATACATTACCTTCAGCAGGGAGAAACAGTACTGGATTTTTCTCATGTCTGGTCCCAATGACAGTGTCACGTCTGGATCAGGGTCATCCAGAAAGGCCTTGACTAACTCTTCCAACCTAAACACACAGACATGCAGAGACTTTCTAATAGCATACCGACGCTTAAACCAGTGTCACATTCCATGTTATAATCCATCTCCATCACACTTAGCACAGGCTCACCAGGCACTCAAACAGTTAAGAGCTATATTTGAGGAGTGCTTCTAATGTTTAAAATGTGGGTCTAGTCAAAGAAAACTATTTACTTAAACGTGTGTTCCAGCTCCACTGGACCAGCCTGTTGATAAACTATCACTGGATGTTAGTCCAAACATTGGTTCTTCAAGCTCTGGAACCGGCCAGGAGACCAGGAGGCAACGGTCCAGATGGATCCAATGTAGGCACGACAACGTGTGGTTTTTATTTTCCGCTGTAACGTATACAGCATAGAAACACGCTAGGTTTACATGACAAAGGACTTAAAACAAACGCAGCGGTCTTGTTTCAGAGCCCTGTGAGACGTCAGTGGTTTGTACTACTGATTCCGGAGAATGCCCTTCAATGCCATGTACAATATTTTGTAAGAGAAAAAACATCCTCTTTCAAATGCCAGAATTTGATTTTTCAAATAGTTTTTCCAAGGTGTGAGGTGATATGTTATGTAGCAAATGTAGCAAACTAATATTGCTTTAAGAAAAACTAATTTAAATTTAATTGACTTCAGAAGACTTGTATGGGAATGGATTGATACTGAATCTTACAAAGCACTAAAGGCAGCAGAATAGTCTTCTGGAAAGGCAAAAATTTGTGTGCCTGAGGATATACATTTGTTTGGAAACGTGACAACAGGATATGTGCAATGTGAGTCAAGGGATAAACCGGAGGGGAAACAGCAACAAAATAAAGTCAGCATGTCCAGTGAATGTGGTCACAACAGACATCATTAAGGTTCCCTGTGTGAGTCTGACCACAAACAGGGGGAAGTCGCGGATAATCACCCGGGTAGAGATGAAATCATAAAAAGGCGGACTGAAAGGGCCAAGGCGCGGTAAATACATCAGCACTGGATGGGCGATGTGCCAAGTGCACGATGGAACCTCTCGCCTCTCGACGGAACTCTGGCCCCGAGTGACTGGGTCCTTCTGCCATTTGAGTATGAGAGCATACATGAAGCAGTCCAGGGAAACTCTGTGAGATCTGGTTAAGCCCCGGTGAATGAGACTTCAACTCAGCATCGATGCATATCCAACAGCATAAGTTGTGTAGGCACTTTGGGCAAACTTCAAATACTTTAAATCATGAAACGTATTTGCTTAACAATCTTTTGGGTTTTTAGCTTTACAAATACAAATTGGAGTTAAAAAGAAGACTGTCTACTCTCTTCCCTGGGTCTGAGGACCGCTGTGAACATCCTAGAAGGCTGAAGGGGTCTGCACTGTCCTGACATGACTGTCTCCCCAAGGTCACATCATTATATACACATACACACACATACATATTGTTTGCCACAGCCCAAGATCCTGTGGCAAAAGGCGTCCTGTCAGCTCCTCTAGAACATTCTGAATGAACTCAGGACTTTGAGTGAGTTTGTTGCCTCCCCTCATCCGTTATCTGTAAATCTGGAGATAGCATCACAGGCCATAATATTAAGGTTATGCTGAGAGACTGACTGGACTGAAGGGACGAGGAATCCAGGAACACGAAGTGACATACTTCTGGATCTCCTCCACAGTTAGCTGGTCATCTCTCTGTTCTCCTGTCACCATGGCCAGCTCTTCTTTCAGAGACTGGACCTCCCTCTTCAAACGTCCTATTAGCTGAAATACACACACAAAAAGCAAGGTTAGAGGTCTACTGTATGTGCACATACACACAATGTAAAAAAGCACATTTGCACCTACAGTACAAAGACACACACTCACGCAGAAGCACACACAGACCGAGGCTATTTCGTTGCTGCCAAATGATGAGACAATCCTTCTGAAAATGATCTTGCGGCTTATCTTAGTAATGCATTTTGAGGACAAACTTAAGTGATTCCAGACAACTGGATGCTCCAACGAGAAAATGCAGGAAGCAAAACAAAAATTAGCATGAAACATCTACGGTGGCAAAAAAAAAAAAAAAAGAACATAAAACCTTCTGCTGCTGTCTGTCCGCACGTGTTTGGTTAAGGCCTTGCACGCTGAGCCAACGGGCTGGTTGCCATTAGTAACCGCTGTCCGGGTCTGGTTACTGTATGTATAAAAAAGCAAAATATCTCACCAAGTCCAGACATAGCTTCTAAAATAAGTACTTAGATAGCAAAAAAAGAACAAAATAAAAGAAATGAAAAACAGTAACAGCTAAAATGTCTGTTAATGTCAAAAATCATGATCAGAGGAGAAACAACAGCCTAAAGCATCATTCCACTGATTAATACTGACAGCAATATGTTGTGCGGGTACTGCGTTCTCCACCTGCTGAGCACAGGTAGGCCAGAGACGGCCACTTTCATTCAACAGAATATATCATAAAAAGCTGTTTAAGGCATGAAAGGAGAATCCACCAAAAACAAATCTGCCCAGGCGCTGGCCTTGTTGACATATAACCTTTAATCTTTGAAGCGTGTGGTTCTCTCTTTCCCCTTGCTGAAAGGGTCCATGCCTACAGAGGTCTGCCTAAGTGGCCTCATGTCAGTATGGGTTAGGATTAGCAGGTACTGAGGCAATAATAGCTCTTCTGATGGGACAGAGCCATTTCAAATTGGTGCATTGGCTTTGATGTGTGTTTTAATGCTTCACTGACAATGAGATGTGTACAATTTAGACTGACTGATTATAAACTCTACGTCAACATGACTGAGCTGCCAGATTATAAATGGAAATGCAATGCTGATGAACTGAACACAGGTACCATTTGCTGATGGTAATGGCATTATTTGCGTTAAACACCTCTGAAGGCAAGCACTCAGTTTTTTACATCACTAGCAGTGCTTTTCATATTTAATTCTTTGTTGTTCGTGCAACAGACCTGTTAAGTGGGATTAAATCCTACCAGGAGCAAGAGGTTAGAGGTGAGCCAACTTGACATGTGCCTTTATTTTGATGTTGAGTAGTTACTAGCAGTGTGCCAGTAGCTTGAACTTAAGGTGCCATGATGAAAATGTGAACGGGGTCACATACATAACAGACAACCCATAAGGACTGGTTGACCTAATAAAACCTACAGCTTGATTTTCTGCAGCTAGCTGTTCAAGACATTAATTGTGTATTTATTCCAGTCCAATAAGAGAATGACCCTTTCTACATTACATCTAAACACAGACGTGTAATTACATGTTAATGGTAGGGAAAATAGGCCAACACCAAAATCAACGGATGGTGTAGTTATTGAAAGAAAGCCAGACCAGTTGTAATAAAAATTCTGCACAAATCACACCACAAAACAACACACTAAACCACCTAAAAAAACAAGTGGCAATTGTTCTTTCTCTCACATGTCCCACTTCTGTCTTCAGTATAAATCCCACTTAACTATCACCACTGAATCTGACCGCACCACAAAACACTAAAGCAGACTGAAAGGCTGGAACTGTCTCATTGGCAGAGAGCAAATACAACAGAAAGTGGCGACTGTGTGCCCGAGTCACACAGCGACACTCCTGACACTAAGTTGCTAGGGAGCCAAAGTTCAGTAAAAACTAAATTAAGGTCAAAGGTCAGACTGAGTCATCTAACTCAGCAAAGGACTACCACTTCAAACACATCTTCTAACTGGAAAGTCGTGCAGTCAGACATTGTCAAGTCGAGATGCTCTTGAGACAAAACAGACCTGCAGTGTGGTTTTGGGTATGTGCCACTTAGCTAAACGAAAATTTCACCTCTAATCCACCCCATATCACATTGTTTAACACTGAACATCATGGCTGACCATCCCTCACCAGAGCCGCTCCCTGGATCTCTTTTTTGGAACTCATGGTCTGATGTAATTCTCCCAGCTGCATCCTGAAAAGCTGACCGCCGGTTGTTGGTCAGCGGAATCGTGCAGTCTATTTCAGAGCGCGGCCCGAGCCCACACTGGTACCACAGCACAGCGACAGGCACTCTGAGTGAAAACTGACTCTCTGTTATGGGGCCTCTTTTAATGAAGGAAGAGGACTCATAGTTTCTCACTACACCTAAACATGGACACAGTCTTTTATCCCCCACAACAAAATGATAACACATGGGTTCTGTTCCATGCATGGCACCATTAAGGCATTTTAGGCTAAGGCAAGGAGCACTGTAATGCACCACACACTTACAAAGTCCCTCCTGTCCTAACGAACGGCAGCCACTTAGACAGGACAGATGAGGGACCCAGGGGTAGCAACCATTCGCAGGAATTTTCACACCCACTTCCCAAACATGTCTCTCTGGTGGGCTATAAGCAGGCTTCTGTTTGACTCACAGGTATGTGCTAATCAGAGCTGTCTTCACAAGCAAGATGTTGTGTGTATCTTTAAGTGAAGGGAGAATCCAGGTTCAGGAGGGTCACCCAGCCTCCTGTTGCCGGTATAACAACACATTAAGATCAACTTTTTGACCCTTTAAGAATTACAGAAAGAAGTTCGATGGCAATTCAGCTCAACTAAGACTAAGCACTCTTGCACACAAAGTACACACTTGAAATAAATGCAACAGAAGCATCTTGGAATATCCAATAACTGTTGGACTGTTGGATGAACGATTAAGACTGACCTTAGTGCGCTTAGAGGAACCAACAGAGCCAATCTTATACTGTGGCAGACTTCATTATGATCACAGGTCACTCTCAATACCTCATTCTTTCCCTGTCCATGACAGACTTGTTAAATGTTTTGTCCGGTCTGGCTTGTTTCCTGCTGTTCAGGCTTTGACAAAGTGCATTTTGTAGCCTGTAGGCTACAGTATAGGACCATTAAGGCAGTGTGTGGTCTGAACAATGTACCAAACACTGATTGCAAGATTGTGAAAAGCAAACTCCGGGTTCCAAATCAATTACCACAGCCAGCATGTCCAATAGACAGTGTGCCTTGAGACAGGGCACGCCAAAAATGGGAGTCTGAGTGTCACCCCAAACTGCAATAAATTACATCATTCTAATCTGCAAACTGCACTGCAGGCTTAACTTTTTTTTCTCAGTAAACTGGGAAGAGAGATAGAGGGAGAGACAGAGAGACGGGAACAACGAACAAAATGAGAAACACACTAAAAAGCCGTAAACGGAGACAAGAAGTTTGCCCACGGAGTTTGGGTTTGCCTTGAGCTGTAACTGTGCCGGGCCCAATTGGGAGCAGCCAGACACTGTCACAATTACTGGGCCGGCCGCAGACTCTCTTAAAAATACCTCTCTAGGGTTTGCAAGTGGCCAGCCAAGTCTCAGTAGCAGTAATACAGTAGCAGTTGATCCTGAGGCAGGTCATGGTGGGAGGGGAGGAAGCGGATATAGCTGTGATGAGTAACTACTGTACAGTATATCCCCCAAGGGGCCTTTACAACAACTACCAGGTCTGCTTCCTTGCACACTCCAATAGGGGAAGGTGTGACAAGTACTATAAAAGGAGAAAGCAAAGAAGGAAAAGCATCGTCAAGGGATAACCTGGCTAACCAATCTCTCATGTGATTTCCTATTACTCATTATATAATGTATAACAATATGTAACAAAAAGCAGATATGGAAGTATGTGTAATGTCTATGTAAAAGACTAGAGTGACCTCTGTAACTGTAACCACATACAATCCAAGTACTTATTTTGACCAAATCTTTCTCTGCTCTACATCTCCTACTCTGGCTTCTTCTCTAACGTACTAAAATAAAAATTTATTCATAGTATACAGATACTAAATATAATGAAAGTAAACAGACCGCCCACTCTCATTTTAAAAACGCAACACCATGTCCTCAGATCTGCAGCATCTGGGCAGGAATTGCTTTATGTGGCTCCATGCGTGCAATTTGTGCTTCCTTGCATGAATGTGTGTAAAGACATATATACACACCAGTCTCCAGCTGGATGCTTTCTCAAGAGGCTGTAAGGTATTGGGATAAAACATGCCATAACAGAACTGAAAGCATGTAAACAAGGCAGAGAGAGAATGCAACCAGTCTAAATAAGACAAGATGGACAGGCATCCATGTGTTGAAGGTGGAAAACTGGAAAAATTTCAGAATGACTGTCTGACACTGGAAAAATGAATTTGGTATTGGAAAACTAAAGAGGACACTTAAGCACATGGTGGGTTACATTTAGAAGCTGGATTCTCACTACAACTCATTGGCTGATCAATTTAAGGTCTGGAAGCTATGAGGAGGGTCTGGCCATAATGAAATAGCACATTAAGTCATGCTTCTGTGGTGTGACTGTGTGGCTAAGCTATGGTATTTGTAGTGACTGGTGAAGTTCTGTGAGTGTCTGGCTGTCTCACCAGGGCAGGATCCAGTTCTTCATTCAGTATCGCCTCGTTCTTGATGAGAGCCACGCGCTGGGCAAAGCGGCATGTAGAGATGGACTCCTGAAGAAAACAGTTTAAAGAAAATGTTTTGTTTGTTTATTTGCCTTAGGAAAGACTATTACTCCTAATTACTCCTTCTTAATTTAGTACTCATTTGATACATTTACTCAAGTAAATAATATTGATACTCAACTTACAGCCCATGGGCCAAATCTGGCCCGTGATAGGGTGCCGGGTGGTCTGTCGACCATTAATTAATTAATTAATTCACAATGGAAATAAACTGATCCACTTAAATGTTCAATAATGTCCCTTGGCTGTTAAAGTTGCATATTAGCCTATCAGTGATCTGTGCAGTACAAGTGGTGATACTTGATTTCTGTGAAAAGTTCACGTGCACCTGACCTGTGCGGGGCACGTGGAAGAGGTTTGCCTTCAGGGCTGCCTGGTAGAAATTCCTGAGGGCAAACATCTCCCATGTCCCTGCGTGGGGCTGCTGCGACTGGATTTGCCTCTTGGCAAAGATGAGTGAGGACAGCAAACATTGAAAGGTTGACAACGAAAACAGACAATTCAGTGAAAAATGAATTTGCCACCTCATACCAAACCTCTGTGTTTAATTTGCCAAATGACAATTGCTGTATGCAAGGCTGCAAATTTCAGGCGTCAAAGCATGCTAGCTTCAGTGTAGTGTTCCTGTCTGGTAGCACTACAAGATATCTGATAAATATTATTAATGTTTCTTTATCAACTGACCCCTGTGCTCCTGTGCCTTCCTGGCATACAAGGATGCAACAAAGATGACAAAATGTTCATAATCTATACTTTCTATACAATGAACAGCTTTTCATTCATTTCTATGAAGCAGAATTTACTGTACGACACTACAAGTATTTTTGTCTTAAAAATGTAATAAAATATTGTTTTTGCATGGTTTAAATACCCAGAGTATTCACTACTGACAGAGCTAGCAAGCAAGACCAAACATTATTTCAGTCCAAAACCTTGTTTTTCCTCACTTTTTTGGCAATCTAACAGAACACTCTGTCTGAACATGGCCCTAGGCAGACCATCCTTACATCAAGGTTCCTCTTGTCCACTGCCATAGTGGCTATCATGGTAGTCATGCAGTTGCCCCCAAGGCTGTCCCTCAGTACAGAGGTCAACAAGGAGTTCCTGTAGGGAATATGGGAGCGGTTCTTCTCTGACAAAGCTATGATCACCTGAAGAAGAGAACAGTAAAAAGGGCTGAAATGTAAATCAAGGCAGAGGTGGAGGAAGCAAATGAAAGGGCTGACTGTATTATAATGCCTGAAAGAAAATGTCATTACTCTTTCCAACAGTGTGGGACACAAGATGGCCATTATTCAAAGTCAAACGTCTGACATAAAATTAATTATGAGGAACTGAAGTAGCCTGAATCAGAAGAATACAGTGTTTTTTTTCTCATGGTGGAAAAGATTAAACTTGCTGTGCCAAAGCACACACAGTAAATAAAGCAAACAAACAATCAAATGAAATGTTTTCTATGCCAAAATGTATTTCAAGATTTACATCAAATATATTTCAAATATTAAATTATTTGTACAATATATTACTTTAAATTAAAAAAAAATATGTTTCAGAAGTACCTGCTCCAAGTAGTGGAGGGAGAGGTTGATGTACTTGGCCTCTGTGAGCAGCTGCCCACTCAGGCCAGTCTTGCTAACTCTATCTGATCCAGCCAGGTCCACCAGGTGGAGCTTGGAGCGCCGCAGCGTGGCCGAGCCCGGCTCGCGCATGCACACGTGCACAGTGAAAATACAGTGGGAGCGTGTGGATGCCTGGTTCATCGGAGTCTGGAGATGAGAGAAGGGTGGTGAGAGAACATTTTGAACATGCTGTAATATTCTTAGGTCTGTGTGAGAGTATTTTGAAACCTCTAAAGTTGGTACACATGGTGGACACACAAAAGAGAAAAAGGGAATTTTATTCTCCATCTGCGGTACTTTCCATATTCAAACAACAAAAAACATGTTTCCTTTGATTCTTATTTTTTCTTGCTCCTGCTGGTTTGAAGATCAAAGCCACACCATGTGTAACCGATGAGCAGTAAACACATGGTGGCGGCTTTACAAAAGCTGAGGTTGATTTTCAGATGGTCACTGGAACAGCAGAAGTCAGGTTGAGACCAGGAGGAGACAGAAATAGAGTATGAGTCACTCTGCACAAACAAGCTTTATTAACCAGAGGAGGACGGGTTACTCACAGGGTCCGCAAAGAGAGAATAAACAGAGGTACATTCACTGACATAGTGCTGATCATAGACTTGTTTTTGTTTTCCTTTGTTTGTGCCATAGCACGTAGGCAGCTTGAACCCATCATGGTGGTTTTAAATAACAACTTTTAATTAGAACGAAGGGGGTATCCTGATTTCTCTCTGCTTGAAAACATCATCATAGACATTCCAGGTCATTCATTCTACAAAAGGTGCTCTGACCCTGACTTGTTGTTGGCGTAAATGTGCCAACACCTGCCTGTTAGGGTGATGACAGCTCATGACAGATCTTTCACTATCTTAACCCACCGCTATGATCTCTTTCCTCCGTCCAAATTCCCTTCACACTACACACATCCATGTTAGCTCCTCAGGGTATCACTTAAAGTAATATGAAGCAGCCCTTAGATGTTGGCAAGGGATCACACACCTAATAGGACTGAATAAAGGGTCAAAGGTTCTACAGTCTTGGCACTGACAGCTTTTCCACACCAACCAAATGCTTGCCAAACTTTGATAAGTGACCTGCACTGTTTGTGTAATATTTTTGTTAGCATTAACATTAAGTGTGTATTTTTCTTTTGAAAATAAAACAATATTACTACGCTTCAGAATGTATGTAAATGTGTACACTTGTGTGTTCATTTTTCTCATTCTGAAGTCAACTCAGTAGTTTGTTTACTACTTCAACAGTGAGAGATACTGTATATACAGTCAGAGAAAGCAATACAGAGAATTTGCTGCTCATGCATTAAAGTAATAACAGTATACTGCACTCAAGGATGACTGTTAAAAGTATTCCAATACACTGGCAGCTGTCATTAGATAAGAAGTGACTGCTGGCTCTCATCTCTGAGTGTCATTGTGTCCTTACCATGGCATTTATCAAGACTGAGCACCAGGAGAGACAGTTTGGGTAACGTTTGAGATGTGCGTGCAATGTGCACCATAATAACTTCATTTTGATATCATCAGACATTATATAAAGGCTTCTTTAGGAGTAGGATGTATATTTAAATGGTCACAGACTGCGTGTTCATGTCCACAGAGGAAACAGTGTCCACACTGGGGCATTAAAGTCTAAATTAATGTCTTAGTTGTGAAAAAACAGCAGTACAATGCAACCTCACTGGAGTCACTTCCTGTGTTCTCAATTGACCACATGTTGATCTTAAGTGCACCACATGCTGACCACACACAGTGCTGCAGTGGGTCAGCATAAAGGGCCAATCTGGTGCTACAAACCCCAAAACACTTAGAGATTGCTGATTCAAAAGATTAAGAGTGAAGTTTCATTTGGACCACCTGCTATGCACCCTGCTCACACGCCCGCAGGTTAGAGAGTTAGGATGTAGAAAGAGGGAAAGACACAGGCCCTGCAGCCCCACATGTGAAGAGAAGTGAAACAGGGACCCAGAAAAAAAGACCAGATGGGAGGAAATGTTTCTTGATGAGGTTGAAGGAAGGGTGAGGAGTTGAAAAGGTGTATTTTATTTCCTGTCCAATAAGAGTGTAGAGGGGATTGCCAGGTCTCAAAGCGAGTGAGCTCATTGTCTGCTGAGTGCGGCGTGTATGGCTGTGTCATCTTTTATCAACATGGCTGGGAGCAAGAGAAGAAAGAAAGCATTACTGTTAACTTTATTGGAAGTCTATGTGGAGCAAGGACTTCTGGGGTGATCCTGGCAATGACAAACTGACTATGTTGACGGTTCTTTGTTTGCTTGGGGCTCAAGAGAAACCTTCTTGTGAAGAAGTTCCAGAGAAGACGAATTCACAAAAGTCTTGGTGTGGGTGGACTGTACCGGGGGCTCCCCACTGAACTGTGCAATGCCTCGATCGCCTGATCAACAGACTAATGTAAGATCCAAGAATGTGTTTCCACTAAAATATACCCCCAGGTTTTACAGCAGTGGACAGTGGGAGTGTGTCTTCAAGTTAGATGAAAAACAAATGCAATATTCAGGGGCATAAATGTAGACAGTGCAGGCTGTGCATTTGCACTGGGGCCTGTATGGTGGTGGTGGTGGTGGGGGGCCTCCAACAATGTGTTGGCAGACAGGCCCTTGCAAGTCAGAAATATGCCTATGTTCAAAGAAGAACTCAAGTTAATTTAAACTGGTGCCAATGGCTATATACAGTACATGCCCTCAAAAAGGCAAACACATCTCCGTCATGGGTTTCATTTTTGTGTTTGTAAAATAGTCACTAGCAATCTATAGTTTCTACAGAAACTATAAAAACTATGAAAAACTATTCAATTAAATGCATAATGTTTTCTTTGGTATTTTTGTCATATACAGATATGCAATGATGATTGCTGGGTAATATACTGTGTGTTTATATTGTCCAACGAAGTCTTTATTTGATCAAGACGATACAATGTATGGTAGCTAGTTTAGGCGCACATTCACTGGGCCGCATGTCCCTGAAGTAAACCCGGAAGCCAGAAACTCATCATAATAGTGTGCATTGGGGCCTGTCATAACTACCTTACACCACTGGAAATATTGTTTTGACAATGGGCTATGTTCAGTGGATTATGTGTGTTACTTGGTAGACACATTTTCTCATACACTACAAAAGATATGTGACAGGATACCAGCTACAAAACCCATGTTCAGAGTTCTGGAGAAATTCCATCTTGGATTTCTTTTGCATTGGTTTTGTTTCATGGAAGAATCCCAGTCACATCAAAAACTGACTTTGAAATACTCATCAAAAATAAAAAGCAAGTCTCTGATTGAACCTGATTATCCAGTTCACTTTTACTGTCTGTTATTTACTTACAAACTAGTAAACAAGGTGAGACCAGTCCTTTGCCCCAAACCTCAGGTTGCAAAGCAAAAGCTGACCCAAAACATGTCTCATCAGCGTGGGGAGTCTGGGTGTCTGAGTGTAGAAAAGAACCACCGCAACATAAACAGAAATTACAGAGAGAATGCTTGGTTTTACTGGGAAAAAACATGGTAAAAGGGACCACAGGGGACCAAAATAATACTTTAGAGGGGTCTTAAGGTAGCCTTTAGAGTACATATTTCATTTGTGGACAAAAAATACCCTTTATGCCACTTACCCTGGGAGTGGTCATGTATTTTTGCATACTGTCTACAATGCTTACTAAGAACACTGCATGTACACACATCACATCATACATTTCTGTTAATGGAGAATCTCTACAAAGGCATGTTCTTACTTCTGCAATCATACGATTGGTGTCACCCAGGAAGAGCAGATTGAGAGCCTCCTCCTCATTTGCTGACTGCTGCAGTGACAGGTTCCTCAGATGGATGTTCTGGTCTGGATCCTCCATGATCGTTACTTTTCTGGAAAAGAAAGAAAAAAAAACGTTGTAAAAAGGAAATTCTAGCATAATAAATTAACTTAAAATTATGAGTAAAAAAATGACAAAGCGGGACAAGTCAAAACCCAAATACACTGAATACACTGAAGCAATGAAAAACTAATAATGTCAGTTATGTTATCCATTTCCCTACCATCACTGCGGCCTTACTCAGCTCTAAATCCAAACAAACATTTGCAAGTCAGTGTGGGCTGTGACCCAGTTTGACACGTGTACTTGAGCTATCCAGCGGTTCACAACTTGATAACACACAGGGCTTGCTTTTAAAAACAAACAGGAGGTGATTGGTCTCTGAAACACAGTGTGCTTGGACAGATGGGGCGGAAATGACTCCTGTGATCCTGCTATATCATTTCCATCACCCCACCAGGGTTGTGACAGTATGGCTGTCAGAGAAGATGAGATGAGATGAGATGAGATGTCAGAAAAGGTGGAATGATGGGAGAACACACGAATTAATTGATATAGAATCAGTATTAATCTTAATGTGATTAAAGGCCTGTACCCTGGCAGGTTATTTTCCCAAACAGCCCCACCAATATAAAAAATGATATAGATGTTGAATGAGTTTACAAGATCATTTACAGAATTTTGGGCATTTAGATGACGGAATGCTGGATGCATGACGGAAATAATGCACAGATGGCGACAAGAAGAAGTAAAACAAGACAAAAATGAGGGCAAGCATGTCAGAAAAGAGAGAAGGGGTAGGCAGTGAAAGACAGAAGCAGACCAACAGTTAAAGAGTGAAATTTGTCAGTGCCACAGCTTCTCCTTGAATCAGCAAGTGTAGCCACAGCATGGTTAACAACGGGCACTGTCTATTTCCAGAAGACTGTGATTTGTGGGTATCGAAACCTTGAGCTGGATCCTCCGCGAAATGAGAGAAGAAACTTAAATGGGACTGGTACAAGAAAATACAAGACAAACACCAGAATGATGTACCAAGACGGTGTCGCGCCTGGAAGTCCAAAGTCTACTTTGAGATGAATAAGTATTGAGTATGACAAAAAAAAAGCAAAAAAAAAAAAGAAAAATAAGATCATACACAGACAAACCTCCAGACCTTATAATTACAAAGAAAGATGGACTGAAAAACTGAAGCAGGATGAAATGGGATGAACAGTGAGGAAGAGAGACAGTCTGGAAGATAAAAAAAAGGACAACAAAGAATGAGTGAGAAAAAGAGGTAGATGGACACAAAAAAGCAATTTCCCTCTCCACTCCAGAGTCCGCCACCAGGTTGACCTCATCCATGGCTGTCCCACAGTCTCATTATGTCAGTTGGCAGTTTGTAAGTGAGGTGGTAAATACTAGAGTCTCCATATTTCACCACACACTGACTCCGGGCCAGGCTGACAAATGGCTGTTCAAGAATACGGCTCGGCTAAACCCACAAGTGTCTGGGAGGATAATGGAATCAGGGGTGATTGGTCTATTCAACTTTAAAATAAGTGTACACATAACTCATGAGTGCATGTCTTCAAGGCCAAATATACACAATATGACTCTTTCACATGTGACTGGATGTCGGTAGCATCAGTGTAGCAAAAGTTACAGTAATAACAAAAAAAACACTGACGGTAGGTCTTCCAGTCGAGATGCTTCATGTCGGGTATCCAGAAGGTCATATCCCATCTCGTTGTAAATCTCCAAGTAGGAGATGTGTGTGGAATAAACCATACTGCTGTCCTGTGGAGCAAAGAATATAGTATGTTAAATTGGACTGGGTGCATAGAGATGGAAATCTTAGTGTATTTATTTAGCAAAAGCAAATATTTAAATGTAGATGCTTTGCAGCACAGAGTAAATAATGATAGAAGAGAGAGCTAGTAGGATAATATTTAAAATTTTTCTTGTATGTATCAATGTGTGTGGGCTGTGTGTACAAGTGTACCAGTGATACCTTGAATTAATTGAAAAAACAAGCTGACCCTGCTGTGCTGACCTGGCTGAAGCGTTCAAACAGGTAGGAAAGGGTGCGGGGAATAATGCCACGATCACTGTAGCGCTCGGCCCCTCCTGTGATGGTGAAGGTCTTCCCACTGCCCGTCTGGCCATAGGCAAATATGGTGCCATTATAGCCAGCCAATACACTGCAAAGACACACACACAACAACCACAAAGGTCTATATTTACAAAAAGTAGAAGCACTCGCCTGAGATCAGTGGTTGTCCCATGGCAACATGGCAAAAGGAACCTCGCACTGTTAAATATCTATTTGTGGGGTCAAGCTTATTCCATTTGTTTTGCAATGACTTGTAGTTTTTTTGTTGTTGTGTACCTGCTTTTCACAAGCTCCTTTTGTGGACATTTACTTAAGCTAATGATTTCTTACACTTCCAAGAACGCAAAAACATTATGAGGGGTTTGTTCGAATCATTCAAATGGACAAATCCATAAATATAGTTAACTAGCAGTTCATCAAGACCAAGAACATAAAGTCTATGGTAATACGACAGTATGTACATACAGATGGATGACATGACGGCTCCCCAAAAGTGAAGCCAAAACACATTGATCGCCCCCGGTGGCTGGCTCCAGTATAGGTCATAAACCCCGCCTCATCCATGTTAGCAGGTTTCTGTCATTTTAGGTAGTTCTTATCACGCTGATGTTTGTTCAAGTGTTCATTTTTCTGATAAGTTTAGTTTTAATTAGTTATTTGATGCTATAAAAAGGGGCTATGACATCATGATTGACAACTGTGAGTGTGTTCGCAATTGGTTCAGGTGGGTGTATGGGCAGGACCTCGATACATCGGCTCCACCGAGGATCACTACTGCACGGACTTTGGCTCCAAATTAGGTCACCAGCGCAAGATATTTTGGCTTTATTTTTGTACAGTGGGAGGACGTGGAGACGCATTGTCCATCTTTATATACAGCCTATGGGAAATACCAAGAATAGACACTGTATAGACACTAAATACCCAATTGCAATAAAATTACAAATGTTCTTCCACATCCAATTTGTTCTGAGGAGCCAATTGATCATAGGTGTACAGTAGATGTTCTTGAAACAGCGTTTGTCTGCACTGGTAATAGAAAATTATGTTACTGTAAGTCCACGAGAACATAAGAACAGATGAGAGCAAAGATAATAAACAGTTTATAATTACTGCTGTGCTCTTTTTATAGAAGGGCTACAGATAATAGATTGTTAACAGTGGAAAATAAAGCTGTTCTTTTAATAATACAGTGTCAATGACATGGACATGTTATGACTTACAAAAGGCAGAATGTATCCGTTTGTCTGTAAATGTAACCATATTCTTGCTCATTCACACTGTGTGCCTCCTATGACATCACTATCTTAATTTGCAAGAGTGCAAGGTACTGTCAAGGATATTCCCAAGCAGACACCAAAATCTGAGTGAATTGAATTTGACACTTTAAATCCACAGGAAAAGATGGGAGTGAGTGGAGAACTGCGATGGCGACAGACATCTGCCGGTGAAGAAGGAATGTCTCGGGAGTATGAGTGAAGGAAAGGGCCCAAACCCACTCAACTAGGCAGGGCCCGGTAAATTTTGGTTTGGCACTGAACTGCCCTTCTGCACGTGCACAGGGCCATGGAAACCAATGGTATTTAGTTCTGTTTGAATGAAATAAACATCCAATATGATGGCACTCATGTGAGGTAGGATAAATTGGCAAAAAAAAACCTCTGTTCTGTAGTCTTGGAAATAAACCAGGACTAAATAGTAAAATGACAGAGGGGCCTCTGACACACAAGCTTGCATCAAAGGTGAGGATAAACTCTGGGCTCTCTGACTTGCCAATTGCAATGAAAAGGATATCTTGATACTATATTTTTCAAGATGTATTATAAACTAACTTAAGCATTATACTAATGTAATTGCCAACCCATTATCTGAGCAGTGTGTGGGTTTCCCTCCCTGCGTCCTGTACAATTCCACACCCTGCATCAGAAGGGTGAGGGAAAAAACTGCACGTCAGTTTATATAAAACACTACGTTCACTCATGAGAATGGCGCTTGGTTAGTCTGACTTGGACGGCCATTGGACGTCCATTTAATCCAGCATGAGTCATGGCAGTGATGGCAGAGCCTGGAGAAAAGACACAGGCTCGGTGTTTAGTTTAATGTCAGTGCTAATGATGAGGCCTGGGCCCTGCCACTGAGGCTTGGGCATTTCCCAATGCTTGTTCCTCTTTACACCTCAGCTTTCCTAGAGATTGGCAACTCATCATCCAAAAGATCCTTGTTCTTCCTGCTCTTTTTATAAGAAGCAGTATGTCCAATCTTTTGAGGGAACAGGGTTAGAGATGAAACTGAACAGACCCCCATTCTTCTTTGAACTTGGGCTGCAGGTTTCACAGCCTTGTGAAATGGGATTACAATGCAGATAGATGGTTTGCCTTGCCAGCCCAATATCATTACATTGGCTCTTCTTCTCTTGGAGCTGTTAATGCGGGTTTGTTTTTAAACTACTGTGTTGGGGTTGAAATGACTGGTTTCAGTTACACCACAGCAGAGACAGAGACTAGTGTGCAAGTAAACGAGTTTGAGCTTTTGGTTAAACTTGAGGTGCGCCAGTATGACAGAGTACCAACCAAAACAACGACCTGACAGTTATTGCTAGTTGAGAGGATAGGCGCCTACGTGCATGAAAGTGAGTTTTAGTGCGGTGACAGCAAAACTGCTGCGATCGAAAGTGACACCTGACTAAATCTGAATAAATGCTTCCTGCATACAGGGGCTTTCGGAAAAACATTCTGTCAGTCCACATTTCTGTTTGTAATTTGGCAATTACTGTGACCAGACGTGCTTCTGTAACTGGGACCATGTCAATATCAACATACGTAAGCTTCATAGTTATCAGCACACCAACTGGGTTTCACATATCCTTGCTCCAATAATATTTGTAGCAAGGATATGAGGTCTACGTCTTGTGATTGTGTTTGAAGGCAACATATTCCACTAGGAAACGGGACCTGAACAGGCAGAAAGATTCACTCCATTCACTCTTGTCCTTTAGCTACAGTGGTGAGACTGGATTTAAAAGGTTAAAACTTTGTGGAATTCAGAACATTCAGTGTGTAAACGGGCATCCTGCAGAGGGGGCAAGGAACTGACAGTGGACTAAGAAATGTCTGACTGGGGAGACAGACTGGTCATGGCTAGACAGGATGACTAGTGTCCTCTAGGCTGCAGACATTATTGTCATATCAAAAACTAAAAGATGCCAAGCTCAAATTGATATGGCAAGACGTAGCTTGGTTGCGACAGACATTTTTAGCTTGATGTTTACCATCTGCCACAACAAAGGGGGAACTGTTAAAAGGCTGGCTGGGGAGGGCAACTTAATACTCAAGTCAGTGGACCCGTGTGAGTCAGGTCAAACACATCCTAAGTCCTTAGTCTGCCAATCCAGACGTCAAAGAATGTTGTTTATATGTCTTCTAATAGCAAAGATAATGCAAAGCACTTGTGGGATTCCACAAATAGCCCCTATTGTGACTAAGAAGACTGGGGTGGAATGTTGAAGAGATGGTAGGGCTAAATTGAGCAAGGAGGACAGAGTTTGGCAAGGAGAAGGAGAGGAAGAACCTTGTTCACATAACGACAACACAACCAACATTTGATCACAGGAAATTCCAAGTAAATTTCCTCTCCTCTTGGCTTTTCTCTTTTGGAAGTCAGTCCTGATTTAGACTGAGTCTAGGCAAGGGGTAGAGCTCTGACAGACACTGTAAGTAGGGATGGGGATTGATAAGATTTTATTGATGTCAATGCCATTATCGATTCTGCTTATCGGTCCGATTTCCTTATTGATTCATGATCAATTTTCTGTGTGGAAAAAAAGTGGGCCCGCACAGGTTTTCAGTGTCAACTCAACTGTTTATTATCTCTGAGTCTGAGCCCAGTGTAGAAACAGTAGAAAGCCTTGCATGTGACTCAGTGTCTTCATGCATGACAAATTAAACAACAGCTCAAAATGAGCGAGCAGCTACAGTATACAGTATACAGTAAAGTATAGCTCTGTGTTGTGGCTTGAAAATGTTCTCACACTGATGATGGCAGAGTGTGCCATCTTGCCTGCCAGCTCAGTCCACGTAGTGGTTTAAATATGTAAACCATGCCAGACACCCTCCATCTTAAAAAAAGCTGAGCTTTACCGACTTCCTGTCAACAAGGCTGGCTAAAGCCTGTGTGGCCTGACCACAACATGGAGAGATGAGCATTGCTGGGCACAGGTGGTCAGTGATAAGTTTGTGATTTGTGAATGGGATAATTAAAGGCTGTAGTTTTAAGGGTTGACAAAGGGTTTTAAAGAAATTATATTAACTTTCATAAGGTATTAATACAAACATTTATTTACATTTGCCATTTTGAAGATTTTACCTGTCTGCAACTGGTTTGGCAATGTTTTCAAATATCTCTTCTTGTTTGACTGCATGATCAAACACCTTTTGGAACCTGGACAAAAGTGAGGAGAACAATGACAGTATCACCATGACACATTTGTCAAAGCAGAACAGATCAGAACATCTATACAGTAAATATGTATGTTGCTGGTTTATCTTAAACACCCAAGGATAAACACAGCTACCCACAGCAGTACTGAATAAGCACAAAAAGTTTAATTGCTCAAGTGGATAAGGAGGAGTTTAGTCATTCTGTTTTCTAAAGCAGTCTCACCCCATCATGTTTTATCCCACAGAAAGATGAGAGCGATGTAAGAGGAATCCGCCCAGGAAGATTGTTAAATGTGGAAATTTTATTTCTATAAGGCACAAGGGAACCTCCACGGGCTATTTTAGGACTCTGTGGTAAGTGTCCACTGCTGTCTGACTCCCTAACTGTGAATTTAGGGCTTGGAAGCATGGCATGGGCCCTGCCCAGAGGGTATATAAGGCTGCAGCTTTCACCATCAGCGTTAAACAGATGTTCTGGCTCCGCAATGACAGAACTGGTGGATGAATTATTCATGGGAAAAGTTCTTATGCAACCTTGAGAGCATAAATTTGGATGGGCAGCGCACCTTCCTCTATGCTGTCTGTTATCTTTATTCATTCTAAACTCAACAGTTACACCACTCTTGCAGATTTTAGCATTGAAATCAAGACCCGAAGTGGTCATCTGCAAGTTTCTTGCTTTTCCCAATTTTAGCACAGCATAAGAGGTCATCATTGTTTTGATGTTCTGAACCCACATCTGCAAGGCTGTAGTTAATTATACATACATCCATACTGTATAAAGACCCTACATGTAGACTGCATGCACTTATATTTCTTATTAGGGTCTCAGGAAAGAGAGACCCAAATATACAAGCTTTCACTGGCTATAAGTTCAATCACTACTACACAGTGTCAATGATAGAGAGAAGTAGATATAATTTGCATTGTAGATATAAAAAGGATATACATTATTATGGTGGACTTGATTTGGGAAATTAAGCAAATGGAAAGTTTTGTAGATACAAATACAGCGACCTGCCACTCTACCTGAACTTGTAGCACTCCCTCTTGTTGTTAACAAAGCCATCAGCCAGGTCCCTGCGCACCACAAACTCTAGAGAAGCACCAGTCTGCTCCTCATTGTTCACAGAGTACACCTGAGGGAGCCAGAGACAACAGCAGAGTCAATCCTACAGTGGAACGAGGCCTACAGACTACTGTTTATTATCACAGGACAAGGTAGAGGGCTAATTTACCACAAGAGAATATTTGGGGAGGATTTGAGGGTATCAGTCATTTACTGCAGTGGTTCACAATCTTTTTTGTCCGACATACCATCACAGCCCGGATGGGCCCAAGTCCCCCTTTATCATACCCCTTTGACAGAAGGGATGGCTTTATGATATTGTTCAATGGTATTTTTACTGTCATTTGGAGTGACAGAAACTGGCTGTTTCAACCATTTACAGTGTCTTTACTTTGAGCTTTTTGTTGTCTTTTTCCAGCTAGTCTTTCTGCAGTCTTCATCAACTTACAGCTAACTGACTGGTTGGTGGAAAACTGAGTCATGTCCTGTTACCTGGTTGGTAAGTTATTGTGACAGTAACTATAAAGAGCAGCATCACACACATTTGGATTCTTACTTGTGTGCTCATTTTTCTCCTAAAAACAAATATGTGGATATATATTATCAAATCATAATTTCTGTTTTTTCAAATTAGCTGAGCTTCACTATTTTCCACGTACCCCCTAGTAACTGCAGAAGTACCCCTGGTTGGGAATCACTGATCTAATGTTTTAAAAGAGTAATCTACCAACATATATGATTTGTATGTTGTTCCGGAATGTGGTGCCATACGTGCAGCCCAACTTAAACACAAAGGTTAGGTCTAAAGTATATGTTTGGCCTCTTGTGGTTTAGATATTGCAAGCCCCAAAATGAAACTATGGAGTTTATATATCCTGTGGAAAGCTATAGAACTGAACAAGCAATCATGATCAGTGTACAGTGTAGGCAAGCTCTACAAATTCACCTACGCTCACAAAAGCCTCAGGGGAGACAAGAAAAACTGCCGAACATTAACAGTGCAGGACATTTAAAGTGAGGCTCGCTGGGTTGATCTGAACACCCCCACCCTCTGTTTTTGAGCTTTGACACATGTTTCCAATGGACACTGATGCAACTGCAAGCCCCCAGAGTTTCAGGAATAAAACATAAGACCTAAATGATTGGATTGTTTTCACCCTGCCTGCAGTATCGCCTCCTGGCCACCACTGTTCCGTTGTCTTCACACGGACATGTGCAGAACCTCCAGCAGACCTGAGGACGTTGCTGTACTCATTTCATTTTGCTGGATCGCTCAAGCTTAAGTGCCAGAGAAACCCTCAAAGCGATTTGATTATTTCTTCCATCAGCTGCTGTGCTCAGACTGGGCCTTAGGAGAAGAAAGTGCTGCCAGGGTGTTTCTCGTGGAAACTGACTTTTTTTTTTACATGTGTATCCAATAAAGAGAGCCCTTATCTGATAGTGAGTGAACATTAGTAGGCAACCATTATTAGGTTGGTTGGTATTATTGTATAAGCTAGCCCAGTAGTAAGCTTATGACACCAGCCCTAAATTAAAAACCAGATTCTGGCTCAGTATGTTTCACCTTGATGACTGTGATGCAGTTTATATTTGTTGTATAGATGGCTCTGCATTGGTTGTGAATGGGAAGCTCTTTACTTGAACTGATTCTAATTCAAAACAGCTTAAATATCCAATAATATGCTCTGAAAAAGGCAACTCCATTCAGCTAGAAATAAAATTACGAGGGACACAATGAAAACTGGTGAGTTTTGTGCACAAAAGAGTTACATTTAAACATACTGAACATCAGCACAAAACACTACCTGCATCTTCAACTCCAAATGTTTTAAATTGGTATCAGCCCCCAAAAACCCATTAAGCAAGAGATAAATAAAGTATGGTCACTGTGACAACTGTGACCTTTTTTACAATTCATATTTTGACATGTCATAGCAAGAAAAAGAGGTGTAATTGAAAACATTAATTAATAATGATTGCACTCCATCCTGGTGTACCAGTTCCAGGGCCCTGTACTGTATTGTACATTCTTGATCACTGGAATGATTTCTTGGGGCACTAATGGAGGTGAGCCATCATTGTTAATGCCATTACCTGTGCTTTTCCTGCTACGACAAGCCAAAATGTCTGTAGTGAAAAAGTTATGATGAGTGTAGAAAATGTAAACACAGCTTATTAACAGTATTATGTTCGGGCAGGTGAGTTCAAACCTGTTGTTTTGTGATAAAATGTCGAGGCCTCGTTAATATAACGTCGACATCAGCTAGCTTACATCCTATCTAGCATTTATTATTTAATGTGCACTGAGTCGGGTTTAAATGTTGAGTTTCAGATGTCCACTTAACTTACCGCCGTAGTTTTCTTAGTGGGTTTAACGCGACCAAATATCTGTATCGTCTGTTTCACCATTTTTTCCGCTAAAAAACAACAAAAACGGTTAAATCTGGTTGGTTTTCCTTGTACACATAGCTGGTTAGCTCCCTGGCTAACGCGGGCGGTGCTGTGCTCTTTGTAGTTTGTTGTAGCTGG
This sequence comes from Maccullochella peelii, assembly GCA_002120245.1. Lineage (NCBI taxonomy): Eukaryota > Metazoa > Chordata > Actinopteri > Centrarchiformes > Percichthyidae > Maccullochella > Maccullochella peelii. Next base: position 79,170 of record LKNJ01001596.1, read on the forward strand.
TTGCTAGGTGACGGTGGTCACCTCCACTGACAAAGATCGTCTATACTTGCGAAGATGATTCACAACCCTTTCATCTATCCTTCCCTTTCTCTCATTTCCCCAAACGCCTAATGGTATGACTCAGAGCAAGTTCAGAGACGTTCAGGGACGTGCGTGTGTGTGTGTGTGTAGGAGGGGGTATGTGGATATAACATTAAACACATTGGCAGAAGTAAAAACAAAACAGGGATTCATAGCTGTTCTATTTTCTTCTGATGTTTATTATTCTCTACTAAGCAGGTGTTTTGTATATTCATGACAAAAGGTCACCGCAGGTTCAGTGACTCATTCAGTGGGCATATTGACAGAAGTGCATTCAGCACTGTAGACACTCCCCACACATTAGGCCGATTGGTAGTTACTCATGATGCAAATAGGTCTGACCAGAACTGCCAGATTTAACAGCTATAGATATATTTGAAAAAAGAAAATGGCATGTGGTAATCATTTAACTGCTTCCTCTACAGGTACTATAGATGTTGCATAAAACCATTAAAAATTATCAAAATTCTGTGTTTTGGAAATGAAAGATTAGAGAAACCAGAGTGTGTTAAAATGAGAGAGACCAGACTGCAGCATTTGTGTGTGTGTGTGTGTGGAATGCAACAGAGTCCTTTAAGATACTAGCCAGTTTGCATTCAGGCACAAGCTCACACACACGTACATTAACGCATCATATTGCACCTGCTGATGTATAGCTTTATGGGTAATTCTTTATTGACATGGTTGAAGTTGACTTTGCCAGTTTGATTGACACCACTTAATTTTACCTGCACAGTATGAGGCTTGCAAGACACACTGGCAGAGGTTATATAAAAGTACAGCGGCTTATACACGAGTCCATGGGTGGCTTTGACCATGTCTCCAATTTCATTGTATGTGTGTGTCATGCTGTTTCTGGTATTTCACCTGAACCCTGTATGTTCCCACATCAGACAGCGTACCCAGTAGGCTGCATGGTTTCATGGTGGCATTCAGGAGAATGTATCATGTTTGTTCCAGTGCACTCCTTGGTGCCACAGAAAATGCTTCCTGTGTGGTTCGTTGTTTTGTTGTGTGTATTAGTGTCTTGTTATGCATGATTATACCATACATACTGCTGATTTAAGTGGGCAGTTTGGTTTAAATGAGTAGACAATCATATACAAAGTTTGGTATAAGAATGTGTGGCATCATACAAGAGTGTGGTTTACTCTACAGTATTTCTGTCTGACTGTTATGTGTGTGTTATGGACAGCACTAAGCATGTAAAAAAAAAAAGTTAGTCCACTTTCACAGGGATGAGCATTCATCAGAAGATTGTGTGAGGATAACCAATTGGACAGTGAACAGTGTTTCACATGGGCTCCAAATGGTCTAACATGCACCCCTGCATTCCTTCAGGACTGACTATGTGTGTTTGGGATAGTTTGTGTTATGCAATGTGCAAGGGCTCTGTGAGAAGAACGTGCAGCCTCTCAGAGGATTGCTGCTGGCATGTTGGTGTAGCACTGTACAGTGTGCTACCAGTCATTTAGTTCAAGCAGCTGTCAGGCAGGTACTTATAGCCACGCATGGCTGAACAAAAGCTGTGTTAGTACAGTAGAACCCTGGAGCAGTAACTTCAAAGAGGCAGCTTCTTTAAAGGCAGCTTTTCTTTTCAGGTGGTGTAACACACCCTCTGGCAGTCATATTGGGGGTCCGCAGCTCGTGGGCAACACAGTATGAACAACTGGCTAAAACTGTCTCAACAGACGTCAGTTCACTTTTGTTGCAAACCATGTTGAAAACACATCAGATCTGCACACCAGTTACTAACAAATGCATGTTAAGACAAACGTACTGTAGGTCATTATGCTAAATTAGCCCAGAGACTAGAACTACAGTAGTAAAAGCTGTTTGTTCAGTTTATCTTAGCTAACTTTTCAAGCTACAACTGGCAGCACCTTATAGCCAAGAGCAAAGGTGGTAAAGACAGCAAAGTCTTCTGTGCCACATAATCTAAATGTGGATTCACTGAATAGGTTACTAAATGTATTCGCTCATGCCATGATCTTTGTCCAATATCTTTGTGCTTTTTGTGTTTGATTTTGCATATGGATGTAAGCATTATTATTAACAGCTGGTACTCCAGTGGACCTCCATAATGTCTATGCTTTGCATAGAAAGTCCTTCAGAAAGCAGTGCAGTCACTATGTGTCGACTAGAGGATCCAGTCATATGGTTGCCTATATCTTAACCAGCTCCATAGTATGCACCACATGCATTCCAGTGGGACCAAATAGAGTATTTCCCACACTTCCCACAGTGACCCTATGTTGACAATATCACATGTATTGTTTTTTCTCACGTAGCTCCTGGAACTATCTGATTGTGACCTTATCAGTGAGGTATTTTTCATGGCGTATGACACATGACTAAAAGTAATTGTTTGCAGAAATCCTGTTTGCTTGTTCTCTACTTTTTCAATCAATGAAAAAGAAGAGGACACTTATTTCTCATGAAGGCCATGAAAACCAATATCAGCTGAAATCTTTTTCAAATATGTAGATTATGTCACATGATATCAAGTTTGAGCCTTGGCATACAAAATGTAACCTTCTCAAAAAGTGTGCATGAGTTCCAAGAAGGGAAAAGCCACGTCCACTTTCTACAAAACAATTACACAGTGGAGTTAAATCTGTTTCCTTGACAGAAAAGCGCATGCAGTAAACACCAACCAAGGGCTGGACTGGGCTTGTTAGGGAGCTGTGAACTCTTTTTTTAATATCCTGTTTTGGTCCATGAGTTGTCTTTAGCTTTAGCTGACATAGCTGTGGTTTCTCCCCAAAGGAGGCAACCAACTGTACTGCACGAGTCCGATGCACGGAAACACACTTCAAATCTGGATGCAAGACATTTTTACTCTCAACAAATAAGTGACAAGCACTCTGTTTTTTATCTTTAAAGGTTTTTGCATGCATGCAAAGCACTCTGAATTCTTTCCTGTGGCAAAACGAAGTAATTAAAAGTAATTTCCCAGCTTATTATTGATGATTTTTCGTAATTCTTTCATCCTATTTCCTGTTTTGGGTTCACAGGTGGATCAGGTGACAATAAAAAGTATGTAAGTGTCACAATGGAACTATCACTGTGGATGATGACTATGCATAATGACATGTGCAAGCATGCGTGCACGCACACACACACACACACACACTCACACAAATACACGCTTCATCAACTCTGAAAGGACTGAGGTACAGTAAAGACTTGTTTTGATACAGATAAAGGTTGAGGCTTCTTGCTTCAACCAAGTACATTTCACATGTAGAACAAAATGTAGGCAAAAACAACATGTGCTCCAGCCGCAGAGACGAAAACCAGTTTTTTCAGTCATCTTTGCCAGCAATCGACACCTTTGTCTCTAAGTGTTGGCCTGGCAGTTAATCAAAAGGTGTGCTTAGTGTCAGAGGATTTCAGCCTGGCTGGGAGTGTATGCAGCACTTTCCTGACAGACTGTTTGGTTTGGTTTGTGGTTGTGATTTTGTTTGGATGTTTGCACGATGACCTTGTAACCACTTCAATGCTACAACAGGATCAAACGTGTGTCATGCAGTGAGGATAATCTAAATGACCCAAACAGAAAAACAGAAAGAGGAAGAAACAGCTCTTGTTCCTGCAAGTATACAGATGATCTTGAACTAGATGTCATGTATGTTGCCATCATGTTGTCTCTACAGTTTCAGTCCTTCTTATAAAATCCAGCCCCATTAGGGTAAATGCACCAAAGTGGATCAGACTTCAACAGTACTTGCCACTGCTTGCCTACAGCACCAACAGTAGCCTGACAAAATAGCACAAGTAGCACACAAGCTGTTTGTGGGAATATTTGTGTTACTCTGCATCTGTGTGTGCAATCATTTATATGCATGTGTGGGTATGTACTGTAAATGTGAGCATTATTTGTGAGTGCACACACCCAGTCCACAAAGCTGTAAACACTGTACCCTCCACAGCTCCTGGCAAATCAGTCCCTTACGAAGGCATCTTGGCGTTACTTTCAAACAGAGTGGTTAAGATTTGGCCAGGCCATTATTACAGACTATGGGAAGATGACGCTTCAGTTAAGTAGCTGCCTCTCAGTGGCTTAGCGGTTGAGGTTAGATAGATTCCATAGGATGATATGTTGGTCTGTGACTGTATGTGTGTGTGTGTGTGTGTGTGTGTTGTCCCAGTTCTGTCTGAGGGTGGCCGCAGAAGCTTAGTGGTAGAATGCCAAGATGCTCCTTTAACCAAAGAGACAATAGCTTCTGCTCCTATGGTACCCTGCTCATACTGTAAGCCACTGAGTGTCACCACACACACATGAAATATGCATACACACATGCTTACATACGCAGCGGTGAATGGAAAATCAGGCTTTGGGTGCATGGTGACCATGTTAAATGAGAAAAGCCATCAAATACAGTGGTGCCATCAAAAAGATGTGCGCATAACCCCACCTTCATTTATATTGAGTTTTTACTGTCTCAACTACACGGGAGATGGCTTCAGTAACATCTGCATACACCCTATTTACACAGCTATATTGAGTCAGCCTGGGAAGAGGTTGATTTTTAACACATTTGTGCACACATAGTGCATTTACAAAGTGACTGAGCGCTCGAGTCAGAGAAGGAATAACGCTAACAGTTATATTCAGAGTGAATAACTGTTATGGTAGCTGTGGTGAAAGGAGGTCAGCCATCGCAGTGACCTATACATGTAAGTTTGCGTGTAGGGTGCATGTATCCTATTTTTACCATGTCACCACTGGCCTTAAAAATGTTTAACATAGTGGAAGCAATAACTTGTTAAGTTCCAGTGCCCACACAATGTACAAGTGTCTGTGAAGGATTTTCAGAATACGCCGAGTTACACTTTGCTAATGATCCCGTCCAGTCACACGCACAAACAGATCTTCATTTGTCATCTTGCTCACTTTCTGAATTTTACTTTTATTTTTCACCTGAAGAGCAATTGACTGGTGAACTGAAAGTAGAAATTCAATAAAGGTATTCATCCACACACACACACACACACACACACACACACCTTAAACAGACACAAAAACAAAGTTAGGTACAAAGGTTAAAGAAGTGTAACTAATGTCAAAGTTAAAAAAACAGTTTTTTAGGTTTCTATGCACAACATAGGGGAGTCCCTTTCATCTATTCTATTTTCATATGAAAAACAAATAAGTGGACACAATTAATTGGCTAAAATTGAAACAAAAAATAACACACTTTCAGGGAGCTGAAAGAGCATAACAATGAGCCAAGTCATTACATTAACTTAGCATGGAAATAGCATGGTACATTTTTGCTTTTCACGTGTCACTGACTGATATTGTGTGTCATTTTACACGCAAATGTCATAGATACAACATCAGGTGACGTAGTATAAAGAGTGACAGAGACACCCAACCAAAAGTCAACGTTACGACTTATTTTAACGTACGTATCGTGATCTTTTTCTAAACCTAACCAAGTAGTTTTGTTGCCTAAACCTAAGGTCACCTGACTATGACGACAAAGGTCACCTGACTACTGTTACCATGATGATGAAGGTCACCTGACAAAGGTCACCTGACTTCGTCCTTTCCTGCACATCCAATTCTCATTAAATGCGCCATCTCTAACATTAAATGAGACACAAAAAGCTTAAAACGCGTAGACATGACACTCGAAATGTCCTTAAAAATGGTGTGCTATTTATACACTATCCCACACCTGATCATGGTGATAAGGGACTGTAGAGCTCAGGGGAACTACAGAGTTGATGATAATTCTTTGTGATTTTAACACTTCAAGGGATTCCTCTAAAATTACAAACAGATAAAAATATTGATTAGTGCAGCTTTAATGACAACTTTTGACTTTCCACTAGACATCCTCCTGCCTGACTGTGTGTGCATAATATGTACATTTGCGTGTGTGATGCTAAAAAAGAATAATTTACAGTACAAAATATTTAATCTCACTTTCAGTATAAGGTCATTGTAAATATATATTTGAATCTAATTTCAGTTATTGCCAGAAGCAGCACTAACCAAAGTGCTGAGTGTCTATCTCAGGCAGTCCATGCTATTTAAGTCTGGGGTTTCAGCAGCTCCCCTGCCTTCCCCTCCAGTGCACAGTTTTCTGGTCAGTAGCTGTGTCCAAGGGAATTCTTTAGGGCTTTGGTTATGTGTTATTCTCTGAGGCTTCTGCCCTCTGTTATGCTTGCTAGGCCCAGGCATATCAGACTTCAGTCTGCATTCCTGAAATACTGTATATGAATATCCAGGACCAGCAATATTATGGGATGGATTTGGGGATTAGCAAGAAGTCAAGGACAGGGTCACATTTAGCTTCTTTTTTTATTGATCTGTCAGCATGTTTGTTTTTCTGTCAGTATGAAGAACAGTCAAGGAAATGTGAAATGGAGAATTACATGCTTTTGAATGATTTGTTTAGGAATGTTTTGCTCTGCACTCTCAATGAGTTCTGTTTCACTGCAGGCAGAATATCATATACTCTTTCCATGAGGCAATCTGAATGTAAAATATCATCCAGAGTAGGGAGAGAAAGGCTTACTTAATGTTTGACAACATCCCGTAACATAGAATTTGATTTTCAACATTTTAGAAAGATGCAAAAAGAAAAGCTAGAACTTGAAACTCGGCCTGTTTCTTGTTCTCAAGGATTATCTTGAGTTATATTTCCTGCTGTCAGTAAATATTATGTTATCACATAACTCTCTTTGTTGGCCTCCTGATAACAGCTTGATAAACACTCATCAAAGTACTTCCAAAACTATTGCCGGCATGTATAACCGAACCATTTGCCTGGAAAATCGAATGCATACCTTCTCCTTTTATAGCAACTCTCGTGCGTGGCATTTTTAGCAAGGGGCCGCTGTTGCATAATGGACATTATGTCAAGAGTTTTCATTGATTGCAGCCCAGCAAATCTCTCTTATCTCTTACTTTAGACCCTTGGAATTTATCTTGAGCCATCTGTGTAAATAACCGCTAAACATTTTTCTTAAGTTAATATTTTCTCCTTTCTCAACTCCTCAGACATGTGTGTAGGTTTTTCTGAAAATATCTTTTGGAAAATATTTTTGTGAATTTATGCTCATGGAAAAGGCTGTAATTCATTTACAAATGGATGCAAGTGAGTGAAGAGACACACACACACACTAGTTTGGCTGTTTGTCCTGTAGCTTCTCATACAGTTACATGCATGTCAGGTGACTCTCCCTCCCCGCTCCTCCCTCCTGTCCATTCCTTCCATCCGCTCCATCTCTCCATCCCAGCTGCATGTGGTCAGGAGTTTGGACGGTGGGCAGGGACATGGCTGGGCGGTCCTGCTGGCCTGGCCGTGCGTGGGGAAAGTGGGTGGATTAGGCCCTCCCTCCATGGGTTTAGAAGGCCTGGAGCTCTGAACACAGAGCTAACCGCTCTAACTGCACTGTATAAATAGAACAAACTTGGGTTTGAGAGAGCCCACATCTTCACTTCTCAACTGTCATGCAGATATGAGAGGCAGGAGCATGAAGGACAGAAAGCAATGTGTGTATAATGAAAACACATTGCAAGTAATGTTATTGAGAAGTGGAATTTCCTTGTGACCTTTTGTAGGCAGCAGAAGATAGGGAGTACAGGAATGGAGATAAAATAAATGGATATGAAATGAGAGACAGGGTTGAAAGAGCACTAGAGGAATATTTGTAATGTATTGGAAATATTGGCAGAATTTAAAGTCATTAATTTGAAGTAAATTCACTTTCTCCACCTCTTCCGAGTGATGGCTGGCCAGAGTCAGCAACTTTCTGTCCAAATCCACGTCCCAACACAAGCCAAGTCCAGGTGATGGTTCAGCACACATACAGCATTATGTAAGAATCACAGGAATGCTTTCTGGCTAACTGTAACGAGCTGAGTGGGAATTTGACAGGGGAGCCGCTGTAGGTCCATCGAATTCCTGCTGCCGTGGAGGATTCTAGCATCCACATTCCTCTCCTCCACAGTGTGGTAGAGTTACAATGAAATACCTTGCGATGCTGAACTCTGCTGCCTTTGAAGTCCTATTCAGGACTGTGCGTCGGGCTACTGTTGTTGCATGCCATTCCTCGCACAACAAGCTGTGTTATGTCACTGTTACCTCTGGCCAACTCCGTGATGTGTCACACCAGAGGAGGCCAATCCATGCTCACATCGACTCAGCCCAAAGATTTCTGATTTTGGAAATGTGCAGGAAAGTCAGACTGGATGCATGGCGAAAACCACAAAGCGGTCTTGAATACTTTACCATGCAGATAATGTGATTGATAAAAAATATTACTGCTATGCACTATTGACCACTTGGTTACATAATGCTATAAATGCAAACAGTGCGACTCCAGTAGACATTATGTCTCATTGTATAATTTAGCATCTGTGGCACAAATAGGAAGGGGGACAAATCATTGAGGATATTTCCATAGCAACAATGGGTTTGCGTATTGATTAGCAGCAATGTGTCACTTTCAATTAGGCCATGCTGAAGAGATTAGAGTGTGTGTGTGTGTGTGTGTGTGTGTGCGTGTGTGAGGATGCTGCTTTATTTATGTTTTTTCTACTGCCCTGAGGGTAATGCAAAGTCCATTTCTTTTCTAGAAAAATCGATATTTCTGCCAACAACAGTGTCCATGTAATGGCTATGATATTTGCTTTTAAACTCACTCACACACACACAATCTGTTTGACCATAAACCAAAAAGATAATAGCTCCACTGCTCTGCAGCCGAGATGGAGGAAAAGACAAATGTAGAGACTTTGATGACAGCCAGGAAACGAAAGAGAACAGAGAGGTGTTCTTATTGATTCTCAGATTCTGTACTACTGTCATCACAGTGCATACAGGGAGGAGAGGAAAAAAGAGAATAATGGAGGGGGGGGAGAGAGGGGGGGAACACATACAAATGACTTTGCATCCTTCCAGGGTAAAAGCTAATGTAGAAGTTTTGTTGGAGGTGTAATTGAGATGCACTCAATCTCCATCTGTCTTTCACCCTCCATCAGAGAGGTCACAGACAGACACACAGCGCGGATGAGAAAATAGATACTATATGTAAGTGTGTGTGTGTGTGTGTGTGTGTGTGTCAAAGGAGAGTAGACAAAAACCAGCAGAGCATGCAGTTTGATGGACAATGGAGGGCCTCTGTGTTGTGTTAGACAGCACAAGCAGGTTAGCTGTTCAGAACATGCCAGGTGAGGAGAAACAGGAAGCTTGCTGTAAATGAAGGTGGTTTGCAGCTATTCAGTGTTTCAAATTCTAGCCGTGTGTCTCTTTTGTAGGATCACAAAAACACTACCTTCCAAATTCAAATGAAAGATGGATTATTGCGTCTTTGATATTACAGCTACAGTGTATGTTTAGTGTGTTGACACGTGTTTTATTAATCCAGACTCAACCAGAATCAATTTGTTTTTTAGAACCATTCTGTTTGTTATGCATGTTTGAGCCATTTATATACAAATTGGGTACACCTTAGATGCTACCCGTTTTCCAGTAGTCAGGTTTTGGAGAACACCTGCTAATGATTCCTTCAATTCTGCCCAAAAAAGAAAGACAATGTAACAAACAAAATGGGGACCCACTCATAAAAACTGCTCCATAATGCTGCTAGAGGTCAAAACTTCACAGGGAACGTTTGAGGTGACACATTAGTATTTGCATGATGCCTAGCATGTGAATTTTCGCATAACAAGAATTCAGTAAGTCTAAATCTATATGTATCTACATTACATGCATTTTGCAGGAAAGCCTTGCTCAAACACACAATAAGTGCGTATTCATGCTCATTTTCAGTTTCTGAGTGGAAATGCCAGACATTCGGATACAGCTGGTGTATCGATAAAAGAAAATGTGACTAAGTGCAATATAGTGCAAATGCAATCCTGATGTACATGAAGCCTCCATTCCACTGAAGGCATAAATAGCAGCAGACAAAAACATCAGATCTGTGTGGATGAGGAGACTGAAACACTTCTCAAACTACTAAATGAAACGAACATAAATGCAAAATTTCCATCGTGTTTTCCACATCATTTTTGTTCAAGGTTTGACTGCCACTCTTTTAAATACGTCGTCTCATCGCGCCTTCTTCTTCTGCAATGGTTTAATGGCACCCGACTGGAGAATTAGCACAGTCAGTCAATCTCGATGAACCAACTCCCAATATTCATATAACAGTAAAGGATGGAAACATGTATTAATTCACATTTTCTTTTGCCTATTGTATGGAAATTAAGTTAAAATTTGCATAATTTGGATGGAAACTTTACAGTTCATAGCAAGGAGCTGCCCAATATAACCCCAGTCGGAACTGCTGGCCACTGAGCAGCTCAGCAGGAACAGTTAGGGGTTAAGTGAGGTGTCAAGGGCCCCTCAGTGGTGGTAATGAGGGCGGGGCAAGCGCTGCTCTTTCACTTTCCTTGCCCAAATTCAGCCTGCACGCCGCATCTTTAGCCTGTATGCGCCTTTAGAGGCCACAGATAAGTGGTGCTCCAAAGCTGCGCAGAAGTCTCTGCCTCCTCAAAAACGTCACTACCTGTCGGGGCTGCGGTGCCTACGGAGACGCCTCGTGGGGACCGCAATAACTGTGACTGGTCAGCTTGGGCTGTTTGTGTTTTCTCCTACCAGTTTCTGATGCTGGAAGAGATTGTTGACAATGAAAACAACGTGGAGGAAGTTGAAAGGAGTTCTTCTTCTTTTCAGCATGTTTCGTCCATTCAGTAATGAAACAAGGCTGACCTTCCACCATCGCTCTGTGTCACAAAGGTATCTACTGCGTTCATCCCTGGTGTCAAGTATAAATGCCCTTTTAAACTGAGTATTCCAGACACACACCTGTATACAAGAACGCTACAATATCCAAGACTAAAGAGTCTACATACAGTAGGTCACGTCCTTGTTCTTTTTTGGGTATTTTTTAGACTCAGTATATTTAGATGTGACTGTTTTTAGGCAAACAAAATAACATGTTCAGAGAGAGGTGTGTAGGGGAATTCTATGGCTGCCAGCCACATAACATTGGTGTTTTGAATAGTTTAAGATGTCGACCATGTAAAAGATTTTGTCTGGACTGACTTGGAATCTGCCTTTTGTTTTGTATTTAATATAAACACGCTGCCTCTGGTTTTAATTGTGGCACGGCCCGGTTCAGAAATGACTCACACCAGAATACTTATTTTCACAAAACAAAGTGCTGACTAACTTTTATATTTGTTGGCCAACACACCACAATGTGTGGCATTTGAATACATTTCATCCTTCATTCTAGAGTGATCCGCTCCACATGTGTGTCTTCGCGCTCTTATTCTTTTAGTCAAACCCTGAGGTCAGACCTCTAGCGCAAACTAACATGAACCCTACAGTGAATAAATATGCCCAGGAATATTCTGATTTAAACGAAAATGTGTCATTCGGAACGCATGAAGTCATTTCCCTCATAGCGATGCCCTTTTTATTTTCCATCATCACTCACATAGCTGAATGGACACACTTACCAGAGTCACTTTCACCGCTGGCATTGAAAGTAATTTATTCAGCTGGCTTGTTACTCAGGCAATTTGAGGCAAGTGCCCCTGCTCAAGGGCACCAAGTCATTTCATCCCGGGACGTAGACCTGACAGGCAATCCAGTGTCTTTAGAAACACCATATTATGCAGTTGCACCCCTTAGTGTAAATGGAAATGCTCCACGAAGGTGTTATAGAGCCTGTGTGCCATGGCAATAACATTTATTTTCATTCTGATCCAGATAAATATTAAGAACTCTTCTCTTGGTGAAGGTTAAATTATCCACATTTGTTAGTAACTAAGGCTGCTGGCTCTGATTTGACCTGTGATGACTTATTTTATTGCATTCTCTTATTTGTTTTTGTTTTTATTTATTGTGCTGTACTATCAATCAATCTAGTAAATATTTAGTAAATAGCAAGTAGGGCTGAAAGATATGCAAAAAAAAATCATATTGCGATTTTTTTGACAGATATTGCGATATGGGTCACGAATTTAGTGGGAATAGTAATTTTTGCATTTCATTTTCACTGAACAAAATATAAAAATGATGATGATAATGTGATTTTTGATATTATCCAAACATTGCAGCTCCCGCCATAAAAAAAAGAAGAAGAATGCAACGGCCAAAATGAAAGCAGCAGAGGTCCATAAACTCAATCTGAGACAACCTTCATCATCAGAATCAGAATCAGAGGTTTAGGGTTTATTGCCAAGTAGGTTTTCTCATACAAGGAATGCTTTGGTATATTGGTGCATAAATAAGCATAATAGAGAAACATAAAAAATATACAAAATAAAGGCATCTTTTTTTGCTTTTATTTTATATATATTTTTATATATTATTGCTTATGTTTTTTATTAGCAAGTATTGTAAAAAAAAAAAAAAAAAAGCCAAGAATACAAATAAAAATAGAAAAATTTGCAATACAAATATGAAGACATATTATAAAATGAAGTGAAATAAGATGAAATAAGAAAGAGCTGTACAATATCAGCATTACTTTCTCAGGCTTTGGAAAACTCCCGTCAGTGCCATAGATGACATTATACAACTTTATGACACATAAACTGATCTCCATGTGTAAAATTGGTGGAGTTGCTCTTTAAGGTTTTTCTAATATAGTACTGATACAATACATATCTATGACTGCTATTCTGGCTGCTCTTTATCCACTTTTGAGGCTCATAGAGTGATATTTTCATATTTTAGAGATATATTAGTTTGAGCACTAAAGTATAAGCACATGGATTATGTATGCATGTCTGCAAGTTTCCCTGTACACAAAAGCATGTGTGTATGTGCACACTAAATGGACATGTGTGAATTCAGTTAGCGCCATTTCTATTCTGCCAGACACCCCTGAGATCCTGAGGTGTCGACTGGACCTTTTCACATCTACAGCTCTGTCAAATTAAGCCTGTCTACAAACAACCTGGCTCCTGTCTGACAGACGCTCAGAGAATCTTCCTCCATCCTCCTCCATCTGTTAGTCTTGGCTCCACAGTTTGAGATTATTTGAATGGTTTGAGGTGTGCCTGATTTGTCTGCCTGGACACTCCACCAGTCTCAGAAGCGGGGCTTTCCCTTTGCAAGATTCCGAAGTCTAGCAGTCCTCGCGTCTTCCAAACTTTTAAAGAATTCCAAAAGCGCTTGAGTGGTGACTTTGCCTCAGCCCATTCCCCACTGGTCTCTCTGAGGTCAGTGTAAAACCTGGGGTAACTGACTCCAAGCCTTGGACAGATATTCCCACTCACTGCTGGAAAAATACTTAATTTGTGGTGGCGTCACTAAAGACCCTGTTTGCTGTGTCATGGTGGGTTAATTGTATAATATTAAATATCATATATTTGTGTTCCAAACAATAGAAGGGTTAAGATAAGTCTGAACTGACTCCAAGCACCGTATAAAGTCAAACGTGTGCCATAATGTGTCTGCGTGCGTCCACATGTCGCCAAGTCTAATTCACTGACTGAGTTTTGGGGGTCAAGCTAAAAGGCTCAGGCTCAGTTACTGACGGAGTGTCATTATCTGACATGAATCTAACTCCCCTATGATATACTATCCGCTCTGGATTATAGATTTGACCTCCCCTCGGTTTTGCCAAATTGAAGAGATTAATCGAGGCCTCTTGCCTGGTTTTCTCCCAGGGGCTGAATCACCCCCTTCCACTGGATAATGTCATCCTGGCTTTGACAGGCCAAGTCGCCCGAGCTCCTGGACAGTTCCCCCTACTCCTGAGACTGCAGTCAAAGCGAAGACACATACTCACCATCGGACAAACTTGTACAGTAGCTGACACAGTTATTTCTGACCATAAAGTGAAATGCTGAACTCATACGCTATCTTTACAGATTTAAAGTAACATTACGGAGAATATAATGTGTTTCTTTATGTTAAACAAGTATGTGAGGATGATTTTTATTCAAAATGCAAGTACAATGACCACAAACCAGCAACCCTAGCTCTGTATGACAGTGTTAGATAATGCCCTGAAGAGCTTTGGACACTGTTTTGAACTATTAGCATGAAGGTATTTCAGGAACCCCAATCAATGCGGTATTTTTTTTTCCATAATAACCATTCAGCATATCGTAATTTAAGTGATCTGAGAGACAGCCTCTACTTCTGCCCCTCCTCTTGGCTCTGTTTTCAGGCGTCAGAAAATCTATCCTGTGACGGGAGACTTTGACCAATCACAGGTTATTTCAGAGAGAGCACGATGACAGTAGCGGGTAACTTTTGAGGGGGGACAGTGGTGTGTGTGTGGTGTACTAGCCTCTCATCCTGCTGTTAGACGCCGTGGAAAGTGAGCCTTATGAGGCATGAGGTTTCGCAGGGCAACCGATTATGGCTCAAGCTCCAAAAATCCTACAATTCCCACAGTGCAACTCAGTGCGGCATCACCAGGGTTCAGACAACATTATACAACTGTTTTCCCAAGCTGAGTAATACTCCTCATGATGAGTGAACTGAACTTCATGTGTAAAAATGAGTGGAGTGGCCCTTTAACCCATTCTGTGGCTGTGGCCAACTTAGGCTGTTGTTGCTTGTTGTTAAAGTAAACACTAGTGATGTCCAACACTATGGTCAGTACGGGCTCATGGGTTGTGTTCTGTCCCTCCTGCTTTTTATTATGTACACAGACAGCCGCAGGACTTCTCAAGAGGGAAGCTATTTTGTGAAATTCTCTGATGACACTGCTCTATTGTCTCTTCTTCAGGGCTCAGAGCCAGGTCACGGTTGTTCCCTACTTTCAAACGGTGCGATGATAACTTCTTTGACCTTAACGTAATAAAAACTAAGGAATTAATTTCAGGCAAAATAGTAACAAACCAAAAGCTAGCACTATACATGGCGAGGACGTTCAAATTGTCGACACATATAAATATCTAGGAACAGTGTTCAAACTCTCAACTCAAGTCTGATGTAAACACAGAGTCGGTGGTCAAGCGTGGACAACAAAGAATTCACTTAATGCGGAAACTCTTTTCGGGTCTGTGATTCTATTTTATGTAATTTCTATCAATCATTCATTGAAAGTCTTCTAACTTTCTCTTTTATTTGCTGGTTCAATGGGCTGTCTGTGAAGGACAAGAAAAGCCTAAATGGTATTGTGTAGGTCTGCTCCAAGATAATTGGAGTCCAGCAAAGAGACCTGTGCTCCCTTTGGGAGAGACAGGTGGCCCAGAGAGCAAAAGGAATCATCAGCCAATCTGACCATGGTTCTGTCCAGTGAATTCACTGTAATGCCCTCAGGGTGGCGTTACAATGTGCCCCTTAGGAGAACAAACCATTACTCTAAGTCTTTCATTCCTTCTGCGGTCAGACTACTAAACACAGACAGTAGTCATTTTAAATGTACATCTTTTTAAAACTCAGTTATTTATATGAAGTACAACAGAATGTTCTACCTGCTGCTGCTCGCTGTTTTCTTCTGTGACCCTTGACATATAACCACTTGTCCTGTGAGTTTTGGAGTTGTGTATATGGACGGGGTAAGCTGCTAATGAATTGCCCTCCTTGGGATCAATAAAGTTGTCTGAATCTGAATCTGAATCATGTGTTGACAGAAAACATGGCTCTGGTTATTCCTTGGTGACCAGCCCGGCTCTAAACATATTCTTTCATGGCCAGAACAGGTTTTCCTGACAGAATCTATGAGCAGCATCAGTCAAAATACTGTGGCACTGAGTTGTTGAGTCTCCAGTACATTCATCCGAGCAGCCTCCGCAATGTGAATGATCTCGCATTTCATGAGGACAAATGACAGATTGTGAAGAGTTCACTTCAGGCCACCAAACTCACTCAGGCTTGTTTGCTGACCTTTAGCAAACCGATTTCTTGCTGAGGAATTATCTCACACACTCACAGCCCACAACATCGCCGCGGGGCGTTTCATTCTCAAACACGCGGAATTAGTATTGATGTCCATTTCTGAGCGCAGGTCAAAGTGGATGCCCAGAATTTGCAATTAATGAAGGATTACAGGCTGCGAGGAGATCAAAACACCACCAGTCATACTGTTACTTCATATTTCAGAGGATTAAATGCTTAGCAGCTGGGGCAGCAAGACCTTAACTTTATGTCTGGGAAACTTTATTGGACATTATTTCATTGGCAAACATGAAATCTGTAGTAACCAGTTTGCTTGTAGTCACATTAATTACAGCATATATCTTTAAGGCTTTAGTTATCTGCTATATTACTTTTTAAATGATGTATTGCACTACTGTAGCTGTTTTCCTACAGGAAGCATTCAGCTGCACTGCAGTAACATGTTATTGGCTGCTTGGTTATTTATTGGTAGCAATGAAAACCCTGAACAAGACAATCCATTACTAATGAAATGAAATGAAATGAAATGAAATGGGGCTGAAATGAGTCAGTTGTCATCCTCACCTCCAAAACACACGCAGACACACGCACACACACACACACACACACAGACAGACAGACAGACGGACGGACGGACAGTCACACAGACAGACAGACAGGCAGAGTGCGGTAGCTTTAAGAGAGGAGGCGTGGTGCTGCTGTGTTGAGCGACTTGTCAGGCCCTGGCTTCTCTGTCCACTATCACTCAGCTGAATGAGCAGTCCCGAACAGTCAGCACAGCACAGCACAGGGCATCGGCTCCCTATTTATTCAGCCCACTGCGTGACTGCATTTTGGCCATATTTGCCTGGTGACAGCGCCAAGGGATTATTATTATCGAGCAGCAATTGTTTCTCCGCAGCGAAGCTGGAAGGTAAGTGTGCAGTTTCACTGGAATATCACTGTGAATTGATCGGTGCCTTGTGATGGTGCTCACCTCCCGGGTTCTCCCTTCAGCAGCCGCGCAGGCAAAGGGAGCCACCGGCTGGAAACGGTTACCCCTGAAGCCTCGGTATAGGAAATGGGCACGATGAAGGGACTGTTATGGTGTCAAGTGCGTTGGGTAATTTTGCATTTTAAAATAAGATTCACGCACCACTCCCAGCAAAGGTTTAAGGTGATAGTGTGCTTTGCCTGGCTGCTGTCTTTCTGCTCATCATGCCAATTAACATCCAGCACCTGATTTGAAGCCGGGGTGCATTCATATTATGGCAGTGATTAATGGCTTAATAGTCTATCACCTGCTTCCCATCAAATATAACACGTTATTGACCGCCACTAGATGCATATTGGTTAATTTATATGCAGTTCTGCGCATGACAGTCTGCCTCCACCAATTATGTTTAGTAGATTTGACGTTTGATGACACTGTTATCATTTTCAGTTATTAGTGGCGATATGCGATATAATGACGGCCATTTAATTCCTGTGACCATCCAAAGAGGGCGCTGCGTCACCTCAGCTGCGCTTTCACCAGAGTGCCTGCCTAAGTCATACTGCAAGCAAATGTCTGTTCAGAACAAGGCATGATGTGTAGTGTTGGGTCTTACCACTGAGTGAAAGAGTTTTCTCCAAAAGAAAATGAAATGTCAATATCTTGACACAAGGCTGTAAGAATCTTAAGAAGTTGACACTGGATTTATGAAAATCCTTACATCAAAATGATCTAGGATAAGGGGAATTATATTACCTCTTTATTATTATTATAATATTTTCATGTCTGCAGAAAAACATGACTCTCAGACTCCATATCAGAATAAATGTCTTGTCGTGACTATTCTTTTGAGCCAGTGCTAGTCAGTAAATAGGATGGGAGGGCATCAAAAGCTGTTTAATCTGTCTGAACATCTGGCAGTGGTGCAGCATTGAGTCCTCTTGGTCAGTTGTTGCACCATGCTGATGCTAAGCACAAAGTCACCCCCTCCTCCTCACCCACACAGCTTTGCCTAAGGAGGACTGAGTATCTACTACATTCCTTCTTGCTGGATCAAGATCGTGCTGCTTGGAGCGTCAAGTAAGCCACAGTGATCCTTGACTGTTTTTGGCCATGGTTCAGAGAAATAAGAAAAAGAGAGAGGGGGAAAAAAAACTATGATTATGGGTGAAAGGATCGGAATGGATTATGACATAGAAATGACATTTTAATCACGCTAACTCATTGGGAGTAAGTGGCTTGTAGGATTTGTCCATGTAAGGCCGCTGAAGGAGTTTTCAACAATGTGTAATGCACATACTGTAAAGGCATCAATGGGCTGCCCATTGAACCCCACAGACTTGCGTTAATGAACGTCAGCGATGGATGGATTTATTAAAAAGCCCTGCACTATAGCTGCTTGCATATCTCTAAGCAGAGCCGCAATCCACTGAGCTTTTAATACGCTTTAAGCTTTTTTACAGGTTCAGCTTCAAGCATGTAAAATCATACATATAAAAACAGGAATATTTGTCTGTTTACTCTCAAGTCGGACCAGAGCAGCTGTTCCAGCAATTTGGCTAGAGTCTGTTTAGGTCCACTGTTTAGATTATAGTGCATATCCTTGTCCAGCTACCTGTGTGTTTTCAGAAGGGAGAGAGGGAAGAAAAATAGGTCTGACATCCAAGAGTAACAAGGCCACTGGGCTGAGGTGTTCTGCTTCTGGCTGTGCCCCTGCTGACTGAGCAGAGGGTATAGAACCTTTGGTTGTGTGTGTGTGTTTTTGTGGCGGAATGATGACTGGAAGCCTTGCTCAGCACAGGGTGGCTGCGTGTGTGTTACCAGGTATCGGGGCGGCCACACATGTGCCCCAGTCTAAGCTCCTCAGCCATGGGGAAGGTTGGCCAGCAAGGCAAAGACAGGGCCATTGTTCCCAACTAGCCGCTGAGGCAGAAGTTTACTCATTTCCACCAGGGCCTGATGTTTTGGTTGGCATATTGCCTCTGCCTGTCGGGACCGTAAGGTGAGAATATACTAGAAGATACTAATTATCACATAATCTAGAAAGCACTTGCACCCTTACAGTTCATCAACAAGCATTCCAATGCAATGGCTTTGTCCTTTGTTGCACCTCATAAAACTTGTACCCTAAAGGTTTGCCAGCAGCTGGCCATTCTTTTTCTTCTTTACCCGTAACTCATCAGTAACACACCGAGCGGCCACAGTGCATGTGTCAGGCTTCATGCCAGTCTCTGCTCCAGCCCACTCTTCTCTTTGTGCGGTGGATAGGCAGGCAGCATGCCGGCTTACTGTATCTGTGCAGAGTTTCTGGCGCAGAGCGAAGGAGTCTGGGAGTAATTAGCTGTGAGGGTATAATCCTATACCAGACACAGTGTTGTGTCTGTTAAAAGTGCACCCCCCCCTTCCAATCCTCACAGTCAAGTGGTTATGGACCCCCCACCCCCCCCACCTCTCCTACTTTACTATAACCTTAATTTATGAGTTCATGTGAAAAAAGTGAAACTGGTTTGGTTTGCAGCAGGGGCACGTTATGTTCAGCCTGTCTGGGGGATTCCTGAAGAGTATGGTTCGGGTTGACAATTTTTTTTTTTTTTATTGTCGATGCTAGATTAAATACAGATTTGGACACATTTATTTGAGGTTAAACTGTCTCTTCAATATTTTTTTAAATGGTGTCTTAAAAAAAAAAAAAGACAAATTCTTTCTTTTACCTCAAGCAGTAGCCTGATCTTTGTAGAACAGGTCACGGGGCTCGGTATGCAGGGCTTGCTTAGGGGTGGTTGCAACAAGCTCTGGTCTGTTTCTCCCATACAGTAGTGAGGCTGTTCTCCACTGAGACGAACCTGAGTTGGAGAGGAACTGCAGCATGGCAGTGCTATGATATGATCTTAATGTACATTTGCTGGCACCTCACCTCAATAATCTGTATATCTCCAAGATTTACTTTCTCTTTCTGTTCTCATCTCTCTTGCATCTTAGTCTAGTTATTGTGGTGTGTATGAAAAGTTATGTAACTATGAATATATTCACCATAATTGCTTGGAAAAACCAACATCCATGGGTCATGTGTCATACCTCTTTGTTAAAGGAGGAAACCTCTTATCCAGTGGGATCTATTAAACAAAACAGTGCAGGACCCTTTGCATTCTTCCACCACCCTATTCTACCTTTTCCTCCTCCTCAATCTGTCCCTATAGCTTAATTTCCTGTAAGTCTCGCCACACACACCCACTTGCTCCAAATGGAAAAAAAAAAAAAAAGTTATGCAATCATGTGGTTAATTAAAATCTCATAAACCACAGATACTGTATTATAGGATAGACACCTCAGGTTCTGTTCTCGCAGTTCTGCACAATGTGTCATTGTGTTAGCCAGGCTTTTGTGCACTTGTGCCCGTGTAGTGTTTTTGGAAACAGTAGCTTGCTGCCTTGACTACCTGATTAGACTTGCATGTTTCCATCACTGGTATAAATCACAGGCAATTTAAGTCTCGGTTTCAACATGCATTGTTCTGATTCTACAGAGGGGAGCTTTTGGCCACAGTAGAGGTGGTATTTTGCATTAAGTGTGCATGGTGGTCAGATGATTGGTTCTTCAATCACATCAGGGCTAAACACACAGCGAGCAGGTGCTCATGTAAGATTGCCTCTTTAATGTCTTGAGGAATTATTTCCCCATCACTGGGAATGATTTGGCACTGGGGGAATGAAGGTTGAGAATATCCAGATATGTCTTCACTTCCTGACAGCTCCCTGCCCCTACCTCTCCCTCCTTGGTCCCCTTTACCCTCTACGTACCTTCTCCCCCCAGACAGCTAACTCAATGCAATGGTTGTTTCGGTCCCCTGTCTCCATGTAGTCACAGGCAATTAGCTCCCGTCAAAATATGCTGCTGGATGGAGGGCTGAGACTCGGGCATCCAAAGCCCTTGCTCCTGCCCCTACACTTGGCTAATATTACCCTGATCTGGAGAGAACGGGCCAGATAGGTTTTGTCAGTAGATGGAAGGGAAAGACAGGAGGGGGGTTCCACTCGGGACCTGTGCATGCGCTACCTTGCTGAGCACAAAGCAGCTCTTTCACGTGGGATCTGGAGCACATATGGAATAGTTTATCAAACCTCCAGTGCGGCAGTCCCACGTATTCTCTCGGCTGCAGGCTTCCCCTCTCCTCCGCATCTCAGATTCACTTTGCCTGAAATTAGCTTTAAACGCTGCACCTGGGGATGTTCCTCTATCTGCCCTTGGTACTCCTCAAAACCAGAATCCAACATTACCCCCCCATGGAACCCCCCTTCCATCTACTGACAAAACCTATCTGTTCCTTTCTCTGCAGATCAGGGTAATGTTACAGTACCACCTTGAGGTATGCTCATTTAAGTACCCTTAAAATTGATTTCAGTTTCTTAGATGTTATGTTATGACCTTGTGGTCTGTATACACCATCCAGTGGACATACAGTAACTGACAACTGTGATTTTTGGATCCCTAATGACCACCTACACTCATCTATGTAGGGTGGGCCATGTCCTAGTGATGCCTGTATTCACATTGGGCCAATTACAATTAATTCAGTGATACGACATTAATTGCAGTTGCTGATTTGTTGAACTATTTCAGTTAAGGTTATGTGACCTTAATTCAAGGTCCGCATTTAGCAGAGTTCGCTTGCCTTTCCTTGATTGAATTAGTGTCCATACAAAATTATAGGAACGCTATTTTAACAGTAACACAATGCCAGCGTGACATCATCTCCAAGGATCGGCCTATAAACTGCACAGCTGGGTGTAGATAACGGAGCAGCTTGGATGTTTATTTTTTCCCCTTCTGCATTCCAGCTTCTTATTTATAATGGCTATGATATCCAGCTCGGGGGGTTACTTCTATAAAAGGAAGTTTGAAGACTTTTGCCGACCCACTCAAAAGGAGGCTTGCATGCCACGTTTTCTCAAGATGTAACCTTTTAGATTTCCAGGAGGAGGACAGATCAGTCACATGGCAAAACAATGGCGAGTTTGACTTGGGTCAAAGACAGTGGGATGCATGACTGAAGACTTGACTGAAAACACTGCAGAGTCAAAACGCAAAACTCCCTCAGTAGGGTTCTGCTTTTGTCATCCAGGTGTATCCTCAAAAGATTTAAGGCCCTGACGTTTTAAGTTTGGTTTTTTCTCCTCTCTAAATAGTCCAAACTGCAAAAAGGAATTGTGAAAAGAAGCTATGTAAAATGGTCGTAATAGATGCAGCTCTTTGTATCAGAGGTCAAACCTAAATTTTTGTTGAGAATAAGCTCCACGCATAGTTAACTGTGGTGAAAGGTGACCTTTGACCTGTGACCTGGTCCAACTGCCTGGCTCGCCCTCTAGGAAATAGATTGTGTTTACAAAGAGCTTATCATTATGTGCTTTAGATTTAATTATCTTGACATGTTGGGTTGGGTAGCTAATGGAATTCAAAATCTATCTGGAGTCATGCGGCTTTGTTTTGCTTAAGACCTAATGACAAAGTTCAGCCAGTTCCTCTTTAACCTGAGAATTTCCTCTGCTTGCAAACTGAGTAGATTTGTTCCCCATTGCCAAACTGACGACAAATCATTTGGCCTGGATTGTCTGCTCTTGAGTTTTTATCTTGCATTGTATGTTTCCCAGGATCAAATCCTCCCTAAATTAGCCTAAACATCTCAACATTAACAATCCAGATGTCCTCAGTGGCCCGACACCCTATTTAATGCTCAGCAGATGGTATTTGTAGCGGTGGATTGTGCTGAAAACAGATTACCTTAATGAGGTCAATTACCAGTGAACTGTGTGGGTTTGGCCAAATCATCTGGTGGAGGCCCATACCAGACCTCTGTGTTTCTAAAATTTACCTAAGGTTACTCACAGGTTAAACTCCCCTGGAAGAATGTTGAGTCCCTGCTTGGACCACTGAATATCCCTCACAGAACAGTGTTTGTCGACAGAGTGCATTCGCCGTGAGGGGCCTCTTCACAAGAGATACGGCATAGCATGTACTTCTTTGGGCTGTGTTATTGTAACGATCAGATCTTCCTCCTCTTTCCATCCCTCCCTCTGTCTCCTTAGTGGACAAGGGTCCTTTTCACTGCCCTGTGTGGCTCTGTTTGATTGTGGGAAAATTTCTCATCTATCCGTGAGAGTCCCCTTGCTCTCTGGACTGACTTTTCCCTTGGGGTCCTCCAAGCTCAGAGAGGCTGAGCCCCACCATTGCTCTGAGGCCCTTCTCCTCCCAGCAACCCCTAGTGGTAGCATTGGGAGCAGTACTCCCCTGCCGTGTCTTTTGAGTCCCCAACCACTTGTATATGTTGCACTCCCCTTCCTAATAATCAGGCTCGACAAAACCGTTTATCTTTTCAGAAGAGGGTGAGTGAGGGGTGCTTCAGGCTTTTCAGCACAGCAATAAAGAAGCCTGGCAAAAAGCACTTCCCACCAATGAATCATTTCAGATTGGGTCTGAGATAGAGACATGATTATGTGACAGGGAGTTTTGGGAATGGGCCAGGCTGTAGTGGGTGTGCTTTGGCTACTCTTGGAGAATATGTCCTGGCTCCAAAGCTGGATATTTAACCTGAGATAGGTCCAGTTTATAGCTTTGAGTTTGCAGTTTTGTTAATGAGACTTGTTCTGGTTCATGTACAGTATATGCCACTCGACTGAGGGAATTACCTCATTAAAAGTTTGGCTTTATGTATTTAGTTGTGAATTCCAGTTTTCCTTTTAATGCATTCACTAGCCACTGGCATTGATTTTCTTCCATTTTCACATTCACATGGACACTGGTACTGTTTTTGTTTTCACATCGGTTTCATGGGATTCCCCTGAAATACAGGTTTTGTCATTCTCGCATAGCATAGTGTTACTGGAAGTTTTCAGACTTTAAATTCCACAATGACTTGCTTGTGTTTGACTCCATAGTGACCAACAAATAAATAGCCTGTAATTCTTTACTAAAGATAAGTCAGATAACCAAGCCTCCATTCTCAACTCAATCTAATGAACTGTAATTCACTTTACTACTGTGACAAATTTGTTTTATCGAAGTGATGTAAGGCTGGAGCATCTTAACAAGATTTAAGATGTAGATGCATCCTATTCAGCCATCTTGTTTTCCCTTCTAACCCATTATACGATTCTTATCCTATCCTCACCTGCAGGGTTTGGAAGCCATACAACCATAAATTGTTTGACCTGAGGAAGAAAAAATAGTTTAAACATACGGTATCAGACAAAACCTCCCCAGCAACTCCCCACTTTGTTTAAAACCAAAGGCCATTACTAAACGGTAAAATATTTTATAAGCTAGATTACTAAATTTGGCTTCAATGTCTTCCCATACATTTCTTTCCAATCATGTAATGACTTTATGGTGCAGTTCAAAGCTCTTATGTAGAATAGAAAGCAGTGACAGGCACTTTTACTGTTTTCTACAGGCTCTCTCCCAGCCTCTAATGCATCATCTGAGCTAATTGCCATCTCATTGTGTTTGAGCTTTGAGATGGATGGGCGAATACAGTTAAGGATCCAGGAATGGCAACAAACTGTTATGTCTTTTTGCTATCGAGTAACTAAACAGACAAACACCGTCTGAGCAGTGGACTCGAGCCACAGATCCTTCATCCCCGGCAAGTTCTTTTCAAAAACTCCTTTTTGCCAAGTGACAAACCGCGTGGTTGGCAACAACTAAAGCATTCAGAGGCCGTATGAATAGGGGTCTGTCTCAGGAGAGGCTCGTTGAAATGGGGCCTTTGGCTTATAGCCCTACGGAGAGGCAGATTGATCTTGCGCAGGTTTGGCGCTGGCAGTGCACTTCAAATGGACTGTTGAAAGGCAAGGCGTTTATTTGTGCTGCGTTATAAACTGTGTCCTTTTCCCAGATTTAGCATCTGTGGGTGTTCTCCATCATCCGTAAACATTACCAGACCATCCCTTCTACCCTTTACTGGTGTGTTATTCATACATTCACCTGTGACGCTACCCCCAACTCTCCCTCTTGACCTGCTGTTGTTGTTTTCCGTGTGTACCATAATTCTCATCTACTCTCCCTGATCAAAATTGAAATACAATCTAATACTGAAATACGGGTTCTCACGTAGATTCTGGGTCTTGTTTCCATTTTTAAAGTTAAGCAGATAGAGAGGAGATGGGGAG
>LKNJ01001596.1:111739-126547 GCA_002120245.1 Maccullochella peelii
TTTTTTTTGTGACGGTGGCTTCAAAGGTTTGGTGAGTTGTTGATCTTGCTGTCACAGCTTTATTACAACTGTGTTTTAATTACTTTGCTTATTTCTGCACATTATGACACTAGCTAATTATCATAGCTCCTGGGGCACAGCCTATCATTATTTAATTAAAATTTGGGGTGCATGTTCTCTAATTGTTTGAAGCTGTAACCCTCAATTTTGGCAGCGGGGAACAACAAATATGCTCCAGCTATGCCCCTATCACCGGAGCCTTCAGTCTAAGAAAATGTGACCTTGGCTGTTCAGACAGCACAGTCTGTGTCCAATGGTGTCAGTGGATTCAAAGAGTTTACCACCTATAACAAGAGGTCAGTGGTCAAGAAAAAGGGCGTAAGGCTATGGATGTAGACACGCACCTGTTTACAGGGGGCCTCCTTTGCAGAACAGATGACTTCCAGATGTTTTTATGGAGATACTGTGGCAGCCATGACGGGGTGTGTGTGTGTGTGTGTGTGGGGGGGGGGGGGTATGCAATGCTTTTGAGAGATGTAAAAGCCTTGATTTACATTGTTTTGAATGGATTTTAAGAAGGGACACTCTTACACCTGGAAAAGCTCAGATGGAGGACTTAGTCTTGGGTTCAGTCTGTGGTCAGCAATTCTGAAATGCCTCTCCTGAAAAGATCGGTCCTTTTGAGCGTTTTCTTTTGAATGGCGATATAGGAAACGGTGATAAATTGTGATTTCAGTTGTACAGCTGAAGTTGCTCTCTGTGGAGAGAAGTCCTCATGTTGCCAATATAATAGCAACTGGAATATACTGTATAAACCTTGCTTTTGAATGGAAGCGTCTGGAAAAAGAGCACAGCCCTCTCCTTTCAGTTTTACCATCAGTCTTTTTTCCCATTAGTATTCTTGGTCTGTCTCTATTCTCCCTTTTACAGTTCACACACCTGGATTCATTATGGTTAAAAAAAAAGAAAAAAAAAAAGGCGATGCCAAGTGATGTATAAGAACAAAAGTGTGTTGTTTTGTTTTTTTTTTACTTTTCATCACACATTTCTAAAACCTGAAGGTGTCTGCTATCATGGAAAAAAATGTGCATCACTGTATTTCCAAATGGTTGCACTATGAGATTAAATTATTCTGACATTATTCAAAGTCTAATAGTAATGGCCTTCATGCCCAAAGATCAAGGCATTACATCATTGGTTAACATGATGAAGCTGTCATGAGTCAGTCAGCGGAAAGCCGGACCATTGTCCAAACATGACAGCATTTAGCTGGCACATATCCAGGCAGACAGCAGAGGTACTGTGGGAGCAGGCGGTTGGGTGACCGCTGACCCTGTCCAGTCTGCCTCTGGGACAAAAGAGCCATTCAGATGCCCAGTACTTTTGCAAAACAACCCAAAAGAACTTGCGATACAAATGACTGGTAATCCTGTTGAAAAACTTGTTTACTCTCAGTTCAGATTGGTA
Organism: Maccullochella peelii; assembly: GCA_002120245.1. Lineage (NCBI taxonomy): Eukaryota > Metazoa > Chordata > Actinopteri > Centrarchiformes > Percichthyidae > Maccullochella > Maccullochella peelii. The sequence continues at coordinate 113,207 of LKNJ01001596.1, forward strand.
AAGAAAGGTGGATTATCATGTACTTGTGATGAAAGAGTTAAGGTAGAAGTACATCCTAGCAGTAGAAAGTAAGAATTATATTATACACCCCTCCTGAAATATTCAGGAGGGGTGTATAAGATAATTCACCATAAGAACATAGTGACTACAATTAGATTTATGGTTTATGGCTTTACTGTCATTAGGCTACTTTTCTGCGGAGTCTTTTGAAAGATGGATAGTATAGTGTTCCCCACTATCATGATTTATAGCCAACATACAATTAGACCATGTATAAAAATGTGCCCTCATGTTTATGCTGTCAAGAGTTCAGGCTTTGTGCCGCGGCGGTATTTTTCTCACTGGCAATTTATCTCTGTGTGGGCGTGAAATAAATTGCTGTGTGCAAAGTGCTGTCACAAGGAATTCCTCGCTTAAACACAACAAACTTAAATAAGAGCTGCCTGGTCAAAAGAACCCCTAAAAAATACTTTAAGGAACAACATGTCGTAAAACATGACTCTTTGCCATGTTACCTCTGGCAGCTGCCGGTTTGGAGGACTCTCGCCACTTCTCTTCAGTGACAACCCTGTAAAGACTGCTTCAGTAGCCAATATCTGCAGTTTTAAACACTTCTTTACAGCCTCTCCTCCAGCTGTTTCTTTGCCCGTTATCAGGTTTGACTGCTCCTGCATATGAGAGATCTGAAGGAGAAAAGAGTGGTTTATGAGCCTGGAGGAGACCACCTTGGGTGACCCACTTCTTCTTGTCCAATATTCCATTCACCTTTTGTCCAGCTCTCCACCAAGTGCCAAGTTGCTTTTCACTGCTCCCCCTGACTAAATGTAGCACTTGTTAGCCAGACAGTGATTGTTTCTGTACTGTGAATTTTTGTTTGTTAAAGATCTCTGCCTGGAATGCTCAGTGGAGTCCTTCATCTGCTACCTTACTGCGTTCAAGAGGGCTTAGACAGCAGCTCAGCAAGTTTCACCCAGCTGACTGACAAGTGACTGGCAGGTTGTCTGGAGCTACATGTCATTTCACTCGCATACATATCTGCGAAGAGGAAAGCACCCTACCTGAAGTGTCAGTCTATGCTCGACATGCTGCTCTGCTGCTAGTTTATCAATCACTTGCCATCCAATGTGCTTTACTGTGGGTAAACACTAACCTCACTTGCGTTTAAAGGAATTATCCCGGGGGCAGAGCAAGGTCACTGGAGCCAAGTTTGTAGAGGCCATAATCTGCGGTCATCTCCCTGGCACACAGAGTGACAATGTGGAGTCGCAGATGAGTGTGTAACCTCTTATTTTCTTTTTTTGTAAAATGCATGCTGTCCAAGACAAGTGAAAACAAACTTGCCCACAAAAAAAGAACAGATGGACCTATGGGATTGTTGGATTCCCCCCCCCCCGCACCACCACCCATCTTTTTGCAAGCATGCCTAGCTTGCTCTATTTGTGTCAATTAGCCAATGTAATTTAGCAGGCTGTGATGGATGATACAGGGGTAGCTGGGATTGCGCTTAGCTAGACTGGAGCATGAGCTTAGACTATTCGTCGGGGTTTCTTCCCTGGTTTTGGGTATGGAGATATTACCCTAGAGAGAGAATAGGAGTGATGCAAACCTCACTGTGATGCTGCACAGAAAGAGATGGGTGGGGAAGTGGACCTCATGGAGATAAGCTGGCTCTGTCTAAGACCCGGGCTAATGGATGCGTCCCCAGGGCTCGCTCAGGAATGCACTCAGGCATTACCGCTAGCAACTTTGTGTCATCTGTCTTCTGTCCCTAGAGAAAGATGACAAATGGTATTATGACTCCCCCCTTTTTCCACTCCTTGGCATATAAATGGCTCTAGTTTGTGTGTGTGTGAGTGTACCAAGAATGGATGGTGGTTATTGTATGTATTTGTGTCCTGCTTTATAGGCTATGCAACACATTTTTCTTTTTTATTAAGGTGCACTGGTATTTTGTATCAGTCAGGACAGAGAACCTCTACAATAAGTCTTATTATACCCAAGGTGTTTTTAATATTGTCCTTTAGGTTACAATCCTTTCCCAAAATCTGGTCAGTAGTTCTTTATCTATATGCTCATTATATAAACAAGTCTGGAATCAATAGTCTAATATTGATCATAAATCACCACCAGACAAGATGTCACCTCACCCAACCTGTGTAGCAGACAAGCAGTCTAGAGGAAGATAAGATCACTCAGCAGAAGATCAGTTCACATTTGACCCCTGTCTTCAAAGTGTTGGTCAGTAAATGTAAAAATGTGTGGCAAATGTCAGAGGATTTGTATTGATCAATCAGTTTTGGGTCATGTAGCAGTCAATGGTGTCTTAAGGTCTTGCTGATTGACGTGTTGACATTTTTCCAGACACATGGACTGAGGAGAATAACTATTAGTAGTGTTTGCATTCATTGTGAGTTCATTTGCTCAAGTACCTCGTTGGTAACGTAGTACTTGAAATGTGGCAATTTCAGGAGTCTTGAGTTTTTGACGCGACTGTTTGCACTTGCTGGCCCTTCATATTATCACAGTAACATACTTGAATCACTTCACAGAACTGTCTGTGGCATGGCTCACCAGCTGACCCCCCTCTCCATGCATTGCATTTGGCTGAGCTAATGGTGTGAACTTGGCAAGCATCTTATCTCACCTTTTCTCAATGAACACTGATTGGATCTCAGGAAAAGCCTTTTCCTGTCTGTGTCACAGGCGTAATTCCTAATGGTGAATCCCATATTTGGCATGTCTTTGCGTGTGCTTGTGAGGGCGTGTGTGCTTTTATGCATGTGAAGGGGTTGAAAGGACACGAAAAGAAGAGGGGTTTCCTTTGGGCGTTGTGTGTGTGTGTGTGTGTGTGATATCTCCCCATCCCTTTTCTTTTTTTTGCTCAGTCTGCTCAGTGAGGGAATGCATTGGGTGGAGTTGGAATTGTGGGCAGGGGTGGGAAGCTCAGGCTGCCAAGGGTCATTTCCTTTTGTCTTGCCCTCTCCCTTGGCCTCACACAACAAGCACTGACAAATACACATATGCATACTGTACATAAATGCATTTATATTCACAGAAAATCCATCACCTTCTTGCTGACATCCACATAGATGCTGTCATACACTGGAGCTGGAATCCAGAAAAGGAGGGCAAGGGGGGCAAGTGATCTAAAGACAGAGAGCAAGAGAGGGAGGGGGAGCGAGAGCTGGTACAATGTCAACAGCTCAGCTCCCAGCACAGTCAGCTCATATCCAGAGCTCAGCTCAGAAGCTCAGAGAGGGGAAGCAGACAAAACGCAGCAGCTTCAGCCGGGAACCGTCGTTAGACTTAGCAAAGGCATGGAATTCGACCATAAAACACAAACTCCAAATGGCAAAAAGAGGGATATAAAGCCAGAGGCTGCAGGAATGCTTTAAAAGTTTCTTGTAACTTTGCTTTGTTGAAAGGCTCTTTATTTTCCATTTCAAGTGACGTGACACAGGGACAATCCATCTCTCAGGACAGCCCCTCTGAAGTGGGTAAGTAGGAGATACTTGATCTTGACACCGATACCAGTAATTCCCAGTCATTGTTAATAGCTACACCGTAGTGCTGTTCAACCAGTAGGAGACTGCACACGATAGGCTGCAGATGTTTAAGGGTAAACCAATGTTTGTCCATGCACTGCATCGCGCTGCTCAATCCAGCCAGAAAAACACAGTCTATAGCAGCCAATAAAATAAAAATTAGTCGGTAGGCTCAGTAAAAAGCTGAGCAAGAACGAAGCTGGTGGGCAACAAGGGCTACTAATCCCACTAAGATGATAAAGTTTCCACATTTTTGTGCTGTTGTGATTGGAGGGAAAGGCAGTATTTTACAGTACTTTCTTTTTTAATAAGTCATAAACAGCAGCAGAAGCTGGGTTGTGAAATGTGCATGGTCTTTATGTTTGGGCTTTTTCTTCAGTGGTGTTAACAGCATGCCTTGTTTTACCCCACATGTGCTGGTGCATTATATGAGCTTTCTGGCATATTGGTGGTAGTCTTGGATTCAGTTTTAGCTGAGATTGTTTGGAGTTTGATTTTATTTGGAAAACGCTGCATGATTTCAAGGATGGATGAGGGTTCAGCATTATTGAGTGCTGGAGTAGTGAGTTAGAAAAGATTGATATCCATGTTTGGTTTAAACAAAAATGTTGTCATGTGATGTCTAGGACTTAATATAAAGTTCAGGGAAATGTTTGGCATTTCAGGAATTGAGGGAGGATGGGACAGTGTCATATGTAATTGGCACAGGCCTATTTCAAGTCCTAGACGTGGGCTGATCAACATGTTCATCAATCACACAGTCAGCCCTTTGGTGCAAGTAATGGCCTGGCAGTTAGACATTCCATATAAGCTGTATATCTCCCAGCAACAACTCAACCCAATATGGAACCAGGGCAGCAGACTTCCACTTACCAGTGCAGCCTGCTTTTGCTTGAGATGTTGGTATTGTTTTTTGTTTTTTTTTATAGATTCTCCTTTCACATTACCCTCAAGGGAAGCAGCTCAGACCAACATAAACACGGTCGTGTCTAGGTCCCTGGATTTGCGAAACTCACGAGATTTGTGAAATGGTTGCAGTTTGGTTAGTTAGGCACCAAAACTACTTGGTTAGGCTTTCTGGCAGAAAGGCTTTCTAACACAAGACTCAGTTCAAGCGCATGTGAGAAATTTTTGCATATCTAGGGTTACCATCTAGACACAAACACACTATTCTAATCTCCCAGGGTTCCTTATTTGAAGAAATTGTGAAGCCTGCTTACCCATGTGGAAGCATTGTCTATCCCAGTTGAGAGGCCATCATCTTAGCTGTAAATCCCGCATGTCGAAAGGACAGTGAAAGTTCATGCACCAGCCCTCCAAATTTCCACCTGTGAAATTGGTTAGGGATGCCTGCTTTGGGTTTGCCTAATTCCGATGGCTTGTCAATGGAAAACCTTCCAAACAGGTACCTCATCTTTGTGAACATTTTACTAGATGCTGGGCTTCTAAATAGCTAGTCTGGTAGATAATAGCAATATGGAAAGGCATAAGACAAACATTATTCCTGCGACAAGGTTGATGAACCAGAGGCAAAACTCATTTATACAGTCATAGGGCCGTGTGTGTTTTTTTTATTTTTAGTTTTTTTTTTAATGTCTTTTTGCATTGTGAACAAGATAGTATCCATTTCCATCTCATTAAAGGCTTACTCTCCAGTCTGCTGAAAATCCTTCTACACTCACATGCACCAGGGGGCAAGCAGAGTGACATTGCTGAAACATTCAGTGTGTTGGGAGGGCTTTAACGAAAGTCGAGGACTCACACGTAGCGTACATACAACCCTCTGCTGCCGTCAGCGCTCTCAGGGCTTTTCATATTTTATCGACCATTATGGATGCATGAACTGCTCTCTCAGGATTAGAGGGAGTGCGAGGGAAAGTTAGTGAGCGAGCGATGGTCGGCCTTTTATCGCTTCAGCCCTACTGCTGACTGGCAGCTCAACGGCCTCCTTGTTAGGACAGGGATAGAGAGAAAAAGAGATGAGGTCTGTAAAGCTGCTTAAATTCAACTATCTGATATTTTGGGATTATCATCATGTTGTGTTTACAGTAGAGTGGTTACAATGTCTGAAGGACGAAACTTTGGGAGATTTTAGGAGTAAGGCTGCTGTTCCTTTTTCTCCTTCGCTGCGTGTGTGTCGAATGGCACTATTATATTTGTGCCAGTGACACACTTTCTGGGGGTTATGATGTGTAAGCATATCTCCTCTTTACAGTGCCTCAATTCAGTGCAGTATTACTGCAGGCTATTTAAAAAAATGCTGGTCACTTCAGAGGGTTGTCCCTATTTGCTTTGCTATAACTGTCCCATAAGAGCGTTCCAGACATCACCCAGAAGCCCTGCAGCTGTTGACCTCTCACCCAGGCAAGATTAATAGCTTAACAATGCAGCGCCACTCACTGACATTGATATTCAGACCTTTGCGCAAAGAATGAGGAGCCAAACAATGGCAAGCTGACAGACACACGTCTGTTGAGAACTGCTGAGCTAATCAGTGAGAGTTGTTGTTAGCATAAGTGTGTATGTGTCTAAATATGTAATTGGTAAACAGCAATGAGTCGGTGTTTTTTGTTTTGTTTGAAAGTTCAAAAGTTACCCCTTTCAGCACCCAGAAGAGTTGGATCTTCTCAAGCATATGTGTAATTTGGATAAGTGCACTATGCTGATGGAAAAGGCTCATTCCCTCAGAAACTCTAGGGTGTTTTGAAGAACATGGAGTCTCTGGGAAGTCCACCATCCTTTTCCTCTTGGGAGTCATAGTAACCAGCTTTGAGTTTTTTTTTAATCTCTCTCTCTCTCTCTCTCTCTCTCTCTCTCTCTCTCTCTCTCTCTCTCTCTCTCTCTCTCTCTCGCCTTTAGTTAGACTGGGAGCTTGTGACTCTTGCGTTCCTCCCATATGAAATAAGAGAACGACTTGACACGGCAGTGTATTTCATTCTGAGCCCTGTTAATATGTGGGAATGTTGGGGCCTGTGGAATGTGGCATGGCCGACTTTCTTCTCATTCTCAGTATTAATAGCATAGTTATCCCAGTGATCCGGTCTATTTGATGAGCAGAGATGTGCCTGTTGGCCAGTAGAGAAGTGGGTCAGCAGTGGGTCTGTGCTTCTGATGCTGGTCTCCCCCCTCGATTACGACCTCCTTCCTGAGCCAACATTAACATCTGTATTGTTAGTCCCATGCAACAACTGGTGTACTTTCCTTGTGCAACATGTGGATGACCTTCTGAGTGCAGTTACTACTACAAAAGCTGAAGCCTTGAGAGAAAAGATGTCAAGTGAAGTGCAAAACAAAAATGCACGTTTGAATAAAGCATTAGTAAGGTGTCTCAGAAAAAGGGCTTGTTATCCTGTCAGGCCTCCAAAACGTGTGTCTGCAAACTAGGGCTGATTCACGAAGCCGCCTGCTTCTGCATGGGTTCTTATTTCAACTTTTGTTCATGCAACTTGTGTATGTGGTTCGTGGCTTCTATGAAGGGGTTTAACATGTTTATAATAATTTGCTTCAAACTGCAAATGTGCATGGTTGGGTGCTCAGGGCCCCTCCACTGCTGCATGGAGCTGCTACATTTGTTTTGATCAAACCAAAAAACTCAATCTAAAAGCACAGTTGTTTTTTATTTTTATTTTTATGAATCAAGATAAATGGCTATTAATGATATCCCTGGAGGATTGGAAACATCTCCCCCCTGCAATTTTTCCAGTGGTTTAGTTGAGGCATTTCCTCTTTATGTGAGAGGTGGGTTACTGTGCCTCATGGCCCCATTAAAACAAACAGTGCTTATGTTTGTTTTAAATGAGGCTAGAAGCCAATTAGACTTCTGAGAATTGAAATGTTGGCTATGAAAGAGTTGACAGTTTTAAGAGTTCATGATGTGATATTGAAAGACTGCCACTCATAGGTGGTGGAGATCTGACCATTTAAATGAAATGGGTAAGAACTGACACAATATATGAACATGAGGGACAATTTGAACAGCTTGTCTAGAATGACCAGTTTTTAACAGTTGAGTCCCCAGTGATGGAATAACGGTTGATAGTAGACAGATATGAAAAGCATTCAACAACCATTGCCATTTTTCCTGAAGGGACGATCTCTGTGTAGACCAGTAACCACTGTGCAAACCTGGGTTGACTACATATAATTACAATGTTCTTGCATTGGCTGTCTGACAAGATCTGTTTGTAAACAAAAGAAAATGAAAAATGTCTGTCTGTCCAAATGTGATTGCATTTGCCTTGGAGACAGTCTGGACATATTTAAGCAACAGTATTAACCATGAGCTATTAAAGTAATTAATAATAATTGTGGTTGTGGTCAATTTAAATGGAGGTAATTCATTTGTTCCTTATGTTTTGCACAGTGCTGGCTCTATACTGTATGACAGCCCCATGGATCCGACTCAACCGCACCTTCTTAACATTGTTCTGTTGCTATTGTTAAAGCTTGTTATATACAGTGACTAGAAGGCACTTTTGAAAGTCTGTGTGCTTGAAGTCCATTGTCATGTGGTTTCAGACGTATGAGGTTTCCCGGTGCGTGTTTTGCCACTGACTCAGAGTCTTGCCCTACACTATGTCCTGTCGGCACCGTCTGAAGGCACCGCTCCCAATCCAACAGTTTTTCAGCTGTCTCATCCTCGCAGCTTCCCCTATCTGATTGAGGGGCAGAGAGGAAGCGATTGGGGGAGAATGTATGGGAGGGTTTGGAGGAATGGTAAAAAAGCGGGGCGGATAAAGGGAAGGGTGGGTTTCTGATCTTCTGATTCTGGGCTCTTTTCCTCGAAGATGCACGTAGGCATAAGAACACAGACGGTCCTTATCAGTAGGGCTAAAACCCTTTTTAAATCCTCGGAGAGTGTCTGTGGATGGTTTCAGTAACTGCTCATCTTTATTAATCACATGTAACAAATTATATTGAAAAGAATCCTTACTTTATTTCTGGAATAATTCTCTTCCTGCTCATTTTATTTATTGTTTTGTCATGCCAATCAGAGAGACTTGAGAATATTTTTGAGAGAGACCATACTGTCATAGCTAAAAATAAGTGTCCCATTGAAGGACAGATCCTACGGACTCCAAATCTTGGGGAGGAAATTTACTGTTGCACAGGCCGAAAGAACTAACCTACCCTGTCAGGCCCCAGGAGAATTGTCCACACCAAATCCTCTGGCCCATTGTCCAGGTCCACATGAGAAAGCCGCTCGGTGTACAGACTCTTATGAAAGCACTGGCCTTCTGTGTGCTTTCAGGACGAGCGCAGGAATGCATCGCATGCAAATGTACCGTGAAATAATGGCAGTTCCTCCACTGTCAGCTCTGGTCATTTGTCAGTTGAGGCTGTAACTTGCTGCTCACCATGGAGACCTGCACTGGAGTAGATGGGTGATGTCCCACCTCAGGAATGCAAGTCCCAATGTGTGTCGTGGACAGTGCATTTGTTTACATTAATTTGATTATGCATGGATTTCATGCCAGCTGTTTCTAATCAATCACATATCATTTCTTTCTATACATTTTGTAAACTGACCACCCATGTTGCTAAACCCCATGTAATTGAGGAAGTAATGCATGAACACAAATTCTTTAATTGGTGTGAGACAGAACAAACTAAAATGTGTGTGTGTGTGTGTGTGGGGATGCTTGCCTGTATGTGCACTAATGTAACCCTAACCCTTGGCACTACAGTGTGGCCTCTGAACAGGGCAAGATGTGTATATGACTTCCAAGGCCTGAAGCAGTGACTGTGGGTGGGCCACAGAGCCGGTGGGGCCAATGGGAGAGTGAGTTTTCAGTGTCCGAGGTGATTTGGGTCAGAGCCAGTGGAGAAAATAATTGTCCATTAGTCATTGGATAGACAGACAGTAGAAAGGGAGGGTAGGGCATGTTGGAGAGGGCATGTCTGGGGCAACATCATCCAAAGGAAGGCATGGCTCCAATGTATCTAATGGCTGGGTTGCATAGGTACTTCATGTCAAATTAATGAGTGTGAGTGGTTCACTTCCACGTCATGTAAAAATTGCATGTGTCCTGTACACGACCATGACTACCCACAAATATGGTGACATGCAGACCATGTTAACACCATTAAGACCTTTTGGTGTGTTTTCACATTGGTGTCCCTCCATGTTGGTATCCTGTATCCTTTGTGGTTCAAAACACAGTTAGGATTTTACTAATAAATTGTGATTTGTCATCTGCTGTGAGTGCCCGTACCAATTTGAGGAGGTGTGGATCTGCAAAATCTCAGTTAGAAATGATGAGATGGATTAGGTTGGATTATTAAAATAAAGTTTAATCCTTACAGTTGTCTTTATATAAAACTGTTTTATGGCTGGAATTTCTTCAGCAATAGCCTTTTACTGGATTTACATTCTGAAATTTCCAATAGTTTTAATTGTTACAGGTGGAGTCTGCCTTTACTGTGCAGGATTCCAATTGCGTACTTACTCACAAAGGAAACAACATTCGATCACTGACAACTGTCTTTTTTTTTTTTTTCTTGTAACAATGTGAATCAATAAATTCTCTAAACTCAGTTTGTTTGAGGGTGCACATGGCAAATGGATCCACAACCTGCTCTTTGCTTTGACAGCTTCAGGCATGTTTGCTGCCCCCACCAGTAGTTGATACATGTGCCATTTCAAATGGAACTTTGGGAACTATGTAATTAAATTGCACTTGCTATTCCACAGTAACCATAGGTGTCACCAAATCAACCAGGACTGAAATTTTAAGGGTTATAGTTGCATGGTGCTTTTTGACTTCCAACACTGGTGTTGACTTGGTTCAGCTTCTCTTGCCAGCTGCATGCCAACAGTTTGCCAAAACAATGCCAATTCCTTATTCTGTACTGCATTTGGCATCTTGTTTCCTGCCTGTGCCAGCGTGGCACTGCTCCCCCATCTCTGGTGCTGGGTGCTTACGTAAGCCTGACTGTACCCTCCTCCATGGCCCAGCACCCTGAAGGAATGGTCCTCATTTGTGGGACCCAGAAACAATGTGTGCGAAAAAAAAAAAAAAAAAAAAGTGTGCTGCAGAACTGCCTCTGATCTTTTATTCATTGCGTCTTTAAAATAATCTTGCTCTTTCTTCTGTGCCTTTGCCTTTTCTACTTGTTATTTGTTTCCACCAGTTTTATTGCTGCTTCTTGTTTTTCCTCCTACATTTCTCTTGCCTTCCTTTCTTTGCTTCTCTGGCTGGCATTAGTTGGATGAAAAGGGCTATATTAGAATCCATTCCATCCATGTATTACAAAGAAGATGACAAGGGCACTTCCTTAGTGTGATAGTAAGAGGCAGGTAGTGGTACGGGGGTGTGGAGGAAGGAAGAAAAAGCAGGAGTATGCAGGAGAACACTGCAGTAGCTGTAGTTTGAGGAGAAAGAAGGAGGGGAATGTGCAGAGTAAAAAAGGAAAGGAGAGGCAATGGGTGAATGATGCAGCTTTTTTGATGTGGCCAAGCCTGTCTATTCGGGAGGGATGAAAAAAACAGGAGCTCGATTTGTGTCCGATTTTGTATTTGGTTCTAAAAGCATTGTGCTGTGTGACAGATGTTTGGGAGAGAATTGAAATTACGCAGGCACAGATGTTAGAGACTGATCTCTGCATAGATATACATCTCTTCTGCTGTCTCTTGCCTGAGCGAGCGCGCGCACGCACACACACACACGCACACACACACACACACACCAGAAGCAGCAGCCCGTCTCTCCTCACTGCCGCCCCTTCTCCTCCTCTTCCTCCTCCACTGACCTACTTCCCGGGGCTGGGGATGAGGCGATGAGGTAGTGGGCTGAATGAGAAGTGGCAGCAGTATCTCTTTATCCCCGCCTCCCTCCCTCATCTCCTTCATCTCTCTCTCTCTCTCTCTCTGTCTCTCTCTCTCTGTCTCTCTCTCTCTGTCTCTCTCTGCTCGGCTGCTCTCCAGACTCTTCAAACACTGAGCAGCCAGCAGGCTCCCCTCTCTGCTTCAGGCCTCTTGGTGTGTGAGTATGCAAATACTGCATGTGTGTATGTGCTTACATCTGAATCTTGAGTGGGTGTGTCTGAATTTTGAAGCGTGTGAACATGAGACTGTATGGCTGTGCACACACAATGCAGTGTGTTTGTTGCAGTAGCATGTAAGCCGAAATTCTTGTTAGCGGTGACAAATCTCTATGCACCTCTTCCTGCATCTCCCATTTTGACACACAGGTGGTTTTAATTAGCACTAGCTTAGCCTATAGAGATCTGCAGGCTTTCACTCTTTCAGCGATAGCTTCCTTTTCCTGTGACTTCTAATGCGACCATACATACATGTGTTTCACACAGATGAGCAGGGAGAAGTGAGGAAGTCTCTGTGTGTCCGAGTGTGTATGTGTGTGCAGTTTTCCATGTCACGAGCAGCCGATGTGTGACAACTCACTGACACGAAAAAGACGAGGGAATGACAGAGAGAAAAGAGTAAGTGTGAAAATGGAGAGTACTGCGGAAAAAACCAAATGAGAACAGTTAAAGAAATAGTTTAACATTTTAGGGTTATTTCTGTGAGTGAGATACAATAAGAAGATCGATGTCAGTCTCATGTCTCGTTAAACACGGAGCTAGAGTTGGGACATGGTTAGCCTAGCCTAATCTAAAGACTGGAAGCATGGGGAAATGGCTAGCTTGGCTCTGTCCAAAGTTTAAAAACTTACCAACCTCCTTAAACTGTCTCATTTAGGCTACACACACATGTATTTATAGATTCTTTAATCTGTACATTAACAAAATGTAAAAACATAAATGTGAAATTTTAGGGGGAGCTATATGTTGTAGCCATTTCTTGACCAACAACAGTTCATCCATCCGCCCAGTACTTCTGTGTAGCATTAGCTACTAGCTATAGTGCTAGTTGCCAGATACGGTTGGTGAGCACAGGTTTTGGTGTTGTCCTCTGTACAGGCATGATTGCACTAAACCAGTCTCTCTGTGACAACAAGACTTCAGGAAGACTTCACTGTGTCCAGTTAGCACATAAATCCCCCTAAAAGTTATAATTTTTAAAATTTATTTTTATTTACAGGTTAATCAAACAAGATAGATGTTGATCAGTGAGCTTTCGAGTTGGTGTTGGTGTTGGTGTTTATATCTATCTATCTATCTATCTATATATATATATATATATATCTATATATATCTCTATCTCTATCTAGATATAGATATAGATATAGATAGATAGATATATTTCATTGTATACATACATACATACATGGCACACAAAAATTAATAAATCAAAACAAAAAAGTCTCTCAAGCAAGGTAAGCGTAGAGAAGGAAGGCACAGAAGAGGAGAAAATGGGGAATTAAGCTGGTAGGAGATGCAAGAAGTGGCAAGGAAAAGTGACAGATGTTACTGTCAGAGGGGGGTTGATGGAGGGAATTGTCACTCCATTCACCCTGAAAGAGAGGAATAATGGAGATGACAGTGATCAGGGAGGGAGGGATGAAATGAAAAGCTGGGAGATAAGAGGGGCTCTCAGGACACACATGGCAACGGACATGGTCAATTTGGATTGTGTTTGTGTGGTGGCTCCACCATACAGAGAATGATAAAGGTTACACATGCACAGTCTTCAGTGTTCTTGCTTTCTTATATTCCCTGTATCTCTGTATTTAGACTGTATGTGTGTATTTGGATTCCATGGCCTACTTTCCCTGGGCATGTGCTGGAAGACGGCCAGCAGAACTGGTGTTGAGTGAGGACTGGCCGCACGTGGGGCTCTGTGGGGGAAGATAGAAACACACACACACACACACACACACACACATATATATAT
>LKNJ01001597.1:0-85909 GCA_002120245.1 Maccullochella peelii
ATATACATATATATATATATATGGCCATCTGTCATAAATTCTGCATGCTGCAAACAGCCATAGTATTTGCAACAACATACTGTATAAAAAATTCATCAATCCCATCTTAGATTCATCCAAAAACTGTGACCGTGACTAGAAAAAGATATGATGACTAAAATGTGACTCATTGAGTCCCAGGCAACACAATGGAAAGACATTCACACAAGGAACCAAATACCAAGCTGACTAGAGACCACACACATGTCATTAAGTCATACATATCACATCAAGTTAGTATCACTGGCATGTCTGAGAAGAGGTGAAAGTGGAGAGCAATGAAGTCAGAGATAAGTTAATGCCACAGACAAGATAGATGAGACAGACAATGTTACACTGTAGATCAAGTACACCACAAACACTTCTACCCCCCTTGACCTCTGTCTGAACTCAGAATGACAATGGAGTTGGTGACATACTGTAGTAAAGTCATACCTCATTCTAAAAGGTGGGCAGTCTAGCTCACAGACTCATGTATGCAGTGTTAGCTCAGGACTTTGCACAATTAGTTTGTCTATGACTCATGTTTACTTAAAGCCCTAGCTAAACCTGAGCGTACATTAATACTACTGTAATATTATGCCATTCATCACAATACTTTCTTTATTTGTATCCATTTCTGCGTGTCTCTGTTTTCAGAGGCTTTCAAAAGCACAAGAGCATACAATTTTACAGTACAGTATGGACAGCTTTCCACTACTCCACTGACTGTGTCTGTATGCTAGAGTAGACTGACTGTACTAATGTGCCAGTTCTTGTCACCAAAATCATGCCTTTAACAAAGACTGACTGCAACCTACCACTATCGTTGGCATACATGCAAATTGGACTCATGCCCAGGTGGTACTATCTGCATGAAAAAGACAAAAAGCCTGAACGAACTGCTCTGTATGTAACTGGGTGTTATAAGAAACTGTTTGTGGTCATTCCTGTCAAACTCAAAACTCTCTGACAGTAAATGTGCATGAGTGTGTGCGCGTGTGTGTGTGGAGGAATTGTTTACTCGGTGACCAGATGTGTCTTCTGTGCATCCTCTATGGTTACCATTTGTCAGTGTGTGCAATATCAGTTTTCACCTGTTGCTAGACATGGCCAAGGGGTTAAATTACACAACAGTTTTTACTGGCCAATGACAAGCATCACTGCTGATGACTCATACTGCTATGCTCCCATCAAGACACCACACTGAATCACACATGCTGACAAAGCCAGGTAGACACCACATGATGTCATCTTATTTAAGTCACCTTGAGAAAATTCAATGTGCCAATGCCACACCTTACCATAGAAAGTTACGACATTAATTTGACACAATTCTATTCATTTCATATAGTGTTTAAAATACATACAGTCCTCTCTGTGTATGTGATTGTACAAATGACTGGGTCTTTATAGTTTGTCAAATGTTGTTAAAAAATAATAAAACTTCTGAGTCATTTGTTGAGGTGTTGCAATTTCTCAGAACTGCATAACTTCAAGCTTATTGCACAGTGCAAGTCTTCAAAGTTAGAGAGCCAGCTTCCTCCTCATGTGTTGACATTTACTTTGACCTGAGTCGTGAATCCTACAGGGTAACATTTCAAGATCTATTGACAACTGGTGCACAGCTTTAGGTGTGAAAGCAATTACAGGTATGGTGGCAGTTTGTTCCTTTGTAGCTTCACTTGAAACATAAGGGAGAAAATGTAACCATCTGTGGAATTTGGTGCAACACTTTTGAGCTCACGTAGGCTACCCCCCACAGATCATAAAAGCACAACAAGTTAAACCTGTGGGATACTCACAAATTTCTTTTTCCCATCTCCATCCTCATAGTTCTTCTTTGATTTCTTGTCCTTCTTGAGGCCAGCAGCTGAAGCAGAATTCCCCGACTGTGGATCCATATTTATAAATTAATCCGTTTCCTTGAATTGGGTGTCAAAATAAACCCGTGCGGTGGTAATCTCCCCACGTAAAAAACTTAACAAATGTTTCCTCCGACGATGTTTCTTAACTTGCGATAAAGGCAACTGTTATTTCCCTTGGGCCTAGCCTAACAAGCCACAATTAGCACAGTATTGCTAATGATTTGGTAGTTAGCCAACTACACCAAACGAACCCCTCGCTAAGCCGCCTGTCTGTATCACTGAAGGAGGGAAATTCAAAGCACAACACCAAGTCCTCGGGACGAAAAGTACGAAAGCAGCCTGTTGCGTTTATACAATACAAATGAGTACTTTATTCTGCCGGTATCCACGTGTAACACAAAGCGAAGCTTTAAAAGTGTTAATTTTAAGTCCCCTAAGTATGAGGTACTAACTGTGCTAACGTTAGCTTTAGCTAGGCTAGCTCTGGCTACAGTAGGTAAAGTCTCCGTGGGAAAAAAAAAAACTCCGCTCTTCCCACTTCCAAGGTGACTACAACACGGGCGACGAGTTAGTGTTACGGATAACTTGACCCGACGGTGTCTACCAAATTAGTTTCCATGACTGCTACAAGTTTAGTTAACTTTTTAACCCCTGAATGACAGCGAGGAAGCGACTACGTTTCTAGCACTAGAAAAGTCTTCCTGTTCTTCTGACAGTCCGGTCAGCGCTTGTTGGGAGGAGCCTGCGCTCTGCAACTAACATTACACCTGAGAGGATTTAACTGACAGTCCTGGCACGACTGCATAGAACTGTGGGCCCATGGATCACCACAGCCCCCCAAAGAGTTACAGGGATCCCCTGTAAAATGAGGACTAGTCCAACTGATTAATAATGCTATAGAAATTGTTCCATTGTAGTGTTTCCATGGCATCAATGTTCGTGACTTGCGTTCAGAACTACACAGAATATGATGTAACAATGTAGGCTATGGCGTCATAATCTAGAATCTAAAATCCACAAAAAAGTGGGGGAAAGAGTCTTAAAACCTCACAGACGGTCAAATGAGTAGTGTAGTAGAATAACCCACCACCAGCAGGCAGCACAGGCCAGTTAATCTGAAGCTTGGTAAGTATGACAGGTAGCCTAGGTAGTAGCCTATGGAGTTATCAAGTTAACAACTATCATCCCAGATGTTTGAGTCACCTCTGGCATCCCACCCCTATAGGCTACACTGAAGTTTAACCAAAGGTTCACTGGAAGTTCTCAGTCAGTTCAAAGAAGACAGGGTTTCCGGGGGCAATTTGAAGAATGTTCTTTTTTTCCTATTATTTTGTTCATTTCATGTAGCATAAAAACTCTGTAAGAGAGGATCTCCCCTACAGCCCTTGTCATTGTTTCTCTGCCGGCAATATAACCATACCACATTAAAGTCTTCTCTCTGTGACCCACATTTCTGTCTCATTCTGTTTAGTTGCAAGATTGACCAGAAAACCTGTACTCATGTAAGGTTGCACACGCCTAGGCATTTCATCTTATCTCACATATCTGGAAAGGAATTCGGCTAGTGGAGCTAAGCCAGATCTTCATTTTGCAAGTGTTGCAATGATTAATAAAATGCAGGTAATCATTAGTAACCTTAGTGAATTAACAAGACCAGTGATGCTGCTTCATTTCGGTCTCTGTTTTGTGCAGGTGTTTTTTCGTATTTTGTAAAAGTGATGTTTCAACATGTGTGGATTGGGCACTTTGCCATTTTGTACTGTAATCACACTGTGCAAACAAATCATCAGTCTTGGGGCGCCACCAAGCGGTGGCAGGGGCTACAGTGTCACCAGCGTTAGTATACCATGTCAAGCAAAGTTAATGTAGGTACCAAAAGGAAGCGATTGTCATGTGACCTACTTTATGTTGTTCTCTAAAATTATTTGTTTGCATTCACAAATGCAATTGGCTCTGGGTGACGGTTAGAGTTATGGGAAAATAATATTAAAATATACAAGGCAATTGCACTAAATGATTGAATCAAGAAGGCACATGACCTATTCTTCTGAATATGCTTACTAAATCGACCCAATTATTATTGTCTTCCAAAAACAGCATGTTATTTGGTCGGTCATTATAATTCCCACATTCAAGGCCTTTTGGTCCCCGCTCGCAATGTGTTATTTCAGCGCTTCTCAGATCTAGAAAATATCTTGATTACGCTCCACAAGAAACACTAATCACTGTGTTTATCTCATCTCAGTGGTATTTTACATCTCAGATTAAGCATTCAGGAGTCACTGAATGAATGATTTGACTCCAGTTCCCCTAACTTGAGCAATTTCGAGATATATTGTCCAATACTTGAAATGCAGTTTCTTTTACCTCTCAGACGTAGGCTACACAAACCTGTGCTCACACATTATACGCACGTACGCACACTACCACAAACACTGGCACAGGATTACAGAGATAGGCTCATCAGTCTGTCTTGGTATGTGAGAGATGTTTTCCAACAACAAGATTGGAGAGGATTTGCGCATCACCGGTGGCACTGAAACCGACAACAGTTTGGTTTATCGCACAGGACTCGTCATAAACTTTAGCCTCAAGTCTTCATTCTTCTGGATATTTGCGCTATAAATTGTGGAGGAGAGGTTAATTAAAAGTGAGAGTGCACTATCACGCTGGCGGCCCTATGGCACTCGTAAAAACACCTCTACGCACGTATTAAATGATTAACAGTTGGTCCTTCTCGTCAGCAGCTGCAGCATCATCTTCAGCATCGCCATGCATAAACAGGTGGACGAAAAGACTGCCACTTCAAAGTACATTTGAATATCTTTATGTGACGATATAGGCCTAAAGTCTGTCATTTAATCACCATTTTACAACGGACAAAAGGGTGGGAATCGTGTGTTGATTGCATCATTTCACAAGACAAGACAGTTAAGTTACAGTCATACAAAATATTTTATATACAAACCACCGTGGACTCTTATGTTGACATATGTCACGTTTTCTATGGAAAAAAACAGATTCATCTTGTCAGTGTGAAATAGCCTATGAAGTTGGGGTGGGGGGGTGGAGGGTCATTTCAGTCATTAATTACCAGAGTCACTAATTTTATCAGGAGTTATACTGTTATCTTTCCACCTGCATTAGGCCCATATACACCAAGCATCTTCTCAAACGGCCCCCATTGACTATCTTTTTGGGACGGGGGCTGTGGGCCTGAATAATCATGTTTTGTTTTGTTTTGTTGGGGATTCCAGGTTATTTAGGCCTTCCATTGTGTTTAAGACAACGAATAAAGGCAACGACTTCATGTGTCCATTATGTGCAGAAGCAGCAGTTCGGGGGTGACCAGTTAGTCTTTAAACCCCCAGAGGAGTCTCAGAAGACCCAGAGATTTATCCTGGGGGTCTAGCCTACTTGTAGGAGGTCCGGGCCTCTCTCAGCGACCTGTCATATGGCATGGAGGCGAAGAAAGAGTTCCGGAGCTGGCAGTTGATGAAGAACACAATGAGCAGCACCAACAGAAAAAGCAGTAGGCACATGACTATGTAGGTGATCAGGTCCGGTTTGTGGAGCTCTCCCTCCCGGAGCCCCCCTCCCCCTCGCCCTGTGGTGGGTCTCAGGAGAGCGGCCACGCTCACCGAGCCACCGTGGGAGGCGTTCAGGGAGGAGGGGGCGTGCGTGGAGGACTGGGCCATGAGCACCAGGTCGAAGTCTGGGGTGTTGGTGGAGTTGAAGAGGATCTGCCTTAGCATGGCGCCCCGCGGGTTCACCGGCTGTGTCGGTCGGCTGGGGGAGGAAAAGACACGGAGAAGGTTATGTGACTTACTTACCCCGTGTTTGTTCAGTCTGGGTGTCCTATTTCTGATGTAACAACACCGATACAAAAGAATCAGGAGCGATTCATGTGTGACAAATTTGGGAACAGCCTTTAAGGATGGGAATATTAAAAATCCAATGATCCCAAAATACCTTAATGTCTGACAAGGTCACTGATAAACTCCATCCAGTGACACAGATAACACACTGATGCCATAAGTGATAATGAAAACAACATAAAGTAGGCTGGAGTCACTGTTAAGTATCGATTCCTTGAGGTGCCATAGGACCTTGTGATTTTCCTCTTTGTGGAAGACTACAGCAACGTTAAACGAACCAAAGCACATGGTTTTTGTTAAGGGAATTAGCCAACTTACTTTGGTGTGCGCTGCGAAGAGTTCCGCAGGTGAGCTGGAAAAGACACAATCCCGGCTCCGCATTCCTCAGCGTCACCGGTTCTGTCCGCTCCAGCCCCGCCGAGGACGCGCTGTGGAGAAACGGTGGGTCGATAGCTTCAAATCTGCGCTCCCAGACCATATGTCGAGTGGGATATTAACGTAGCGTCTCCCGTCATATTAAACCGAACAGGTCAAATCCATGATCAGGGTCCCAGTGAAAGAGCATATTACCAATCCCACTTGTTGGCGTCTAAATCCAAAGCGTCCTGCCACGCGCGTGGTTACGCACAGACTGCGTTACAGTTGGCTACTGTGGCGATATCCAAATGACTCTTCTGTCAGAGGTGGGGAAGTTCAACGGCGATCGCTGGTGCGCTCACACGTCTCCTTGTGCGTCGTGGTGCGCAGTACAGCAAGATCGCCTTTGCTTGTGCGTACGGTGCGCAGCTCTGCCTGTTCTTTTATCCAGTATAGGGTCGATTCGTGTTGGATAGATGCTACCGACAGTCTGCCCTTACGGGATTATCGATCCGGTATGACTAAAATGACACGAAAGGAGGGATTAATGGAGGACAAAACACGGCAGCACACCAGGTCGTGAACAGCTTCCCATCTTCGCCCTGGGTTGAGTGTGTATGACAGAGCGAAAGAAAGTGCAGAGAGAGAGAGAGAGAGAGAGAGAGAGAATTGCAGATCAGGAGAGGGGAAGGGGGGCGCTGGAGGCACGTCACCGGACATGGATGTGTGTTACTGTAAGGAGAGAGTCACAAGACAAAATATCTATCTATCTATATATCTATCTATCTATCTGTCTGTCTGTCTGTCTGTCTGTCTGTCTACAGTATTTCTCATATTATTTTCAAAGTAGTGAGAGAAAGTTGAGTCAGAGCCATTTTTGGGCCAGTGTGGGGAATGTCTCACACTGGGGTGATGAGAGAACAGGAAAAGGTGTGAGATTGTTGAGTGTGTGTAAGAACTCATAGAGGTGATTACATTTTAGAAAAGGTCTGGGTATTCTATTGTCTGAGTCTTAGTGCCTGAGTCATTCGAAGTGGTGGATAACAGAGCACTACTGTGAGTCTGTTTCCTTTAGGAAATACTGCAACAAAACTGCTCTTGCATCTCACACGGCCTGGTCTGTGTGTTCAGAATAATACATGTGTTTGCTCTCTGTGAAACAGATTTGACATTGGAGGCCAGTTTGCTCTTACATGGTGCTTTCAGACATAAACATGCATACAAAGGGCCAGACCGTAAAAGCTCTGCCGATCTGCTTCATATTCATCTGCACCTGTTCTGTCACAATAGAATGGCTGGCAGATATAGAGAGCAAGGGCAGAGGGACAAACACACACACACACACACACACACACACATTGCAGCAAAAATACAGTAAACCACACATACATATACAGAAACAGACAATAAAAAGTTTGAGGCAAACTAGTCTACAAATACCTAGCTGTGTCCCACGACAACTTTGTATTCAACAATAAAGAGGATTACAGTTGACCAGAGTTTGGTGGAATGTGCATGTCACAGGGAAATCTAAATGCAGCCTAAAGCTTTGTTTACACACGTGGAGGGACAGCAATAATTGTGACGGCTAAGGAGATTACTATTTATTATTGCTTTTTGGATGTGGCACTTGTTCCCTGCTTCGCTTCGGGCTTGCTGCTATCCTCATCCCCATCATACATTCACACACACACACACACACACAGACACACACAGACATTCACACAAATACACACATGCAAGACAAAACACAAAGGCAAATCCAAAGACACACAAAGGAAATCTGACCCATTTTGCCAATATCTGTGC
Source organism: Maccullochella peelii (assembly GCA_002120245.1). Taxonomy (NCBI): domain Eukaryota; kingdom Metazoa; phylum Chordata; class Actinopteri; order Centrarchiformes; family Percichthyidae; genus Maccullochella; species Maccullochella peelii. The sequence continues at coordinate 7,931 of LKNJ01001597.1, forward strand.
GAGTGCCTTCAAGTGATGATCTGTGGTATCAGTACCTAACTCACACATCATAATCAGGTATTGCGATTCAGTAAGAAAGAAAGGGAGAGAGGCAGAAGGGTTGTTATATACCATGACATATATGTTGACTGATGCCTTGCTCTGTGACTAATTGTGAGAGTTATTAGGCTTTGCTCATTAGCTGTAAGCCATGACAATGAATTTCGATTAGGAGTGGGGAATTGTAATTCTCCGCCACTATAGACTTCATTAAAGGTCTCAACCGATGGGAGTCCCCCTCACCCTCCTCAACACTGTCAAACATCATGTCACACACAACACTGACCTCTGTCCTTCTATGTGTTTGTTCATGTCTGTGTCATGCATGCACACACAAACAAATAGGAACACAACAAAGACTGTGCATCACTGGCTAATTTTCATGCTTTCACCTTTCATGTTCCACTTTATGAGTCGTCTTCGCCTCTAATTCCCTCACGTCTCTTTTCCATTTCTCTGTTGTGTTGGTCTGTTTCTCTCACTTCTTTTCATGTCTTTTCCTTCCCTCCTTCTCTCTCTTTACACCACTTTCTCCCACCTCTTTCTGTTTGTTAATCCTTTTAATCCATAAAAAAAAGGGGGAAAAAGACAACTCATCCATGAAGCACCAAGAGCTCAAAATGGAGATAAACAAGAAAACTAAAAGTTTTTGGATTTCTTTTTCTGTAATAATGTTGTTTTACGAGATGAAAAAAGAGACAGAGAAGTGCTTAAAAGAAGCTTTATGTTCCAGCTGATGAGACATAACCAAAGCAAATGGCAGACCGTGCAAGTCAACAGGGATTATGTATGTGTAGCCTACACACACCAGCCACACCACTCTCTCTTTCTGCTACTTACACGCGCACACACAGACTGATAAAAATATACTCACTCCTTTGCAGTGTCGGCTAACTATAGAATTGGGTCTGCTCAAGGGTTGTTATTTTATTACTCTTATTTTCCATTATTTTGAGGAGTGAAAAGATCAACATTTTCAAAATCTTCCCTCAAAGCCCTTTTGCCACTGTTTCAGTTAATTCAAATTATGCCATGTCAAGTGAGGGTGAAGTAAAGAGCACTAACAAACGCAATCGTAATCTGCGCTCACAGCAGTGCTTTCCTCAGCCATTGTTGTTAATTCCTTTGAGACCAAATTGCTCGAGTCTACAGAGTTTTGTTTATTTTTGCTTCATGAAAGAGTAATATTGTTTTGTTGCTTTCCTCAGCATGAGCTCCACAGTGCAGTGGAGTCATTCGCCGCACAGGCAGGAGTCCAGCCACCCAAATATACTGTCTATAGAGTCTATCCATCAATGCTTTTCACTGCTTCACTGGCAGACGGGCTCATAAAAAACAATGCTACCACTTCCTCATGCTTGCTAAGACAGACGCACACACAAGGACACACACATGCTCATAGCATCTGATAACAGTGATACCCCCAGACAGACTCTCTAGACTAAAACACACAAAAGACAAAGAGAGACAGATTATGAGACCATGATTATGAGACCGCTCCTGCATGTGTGCACACAAACACACTCACAAGAGACATTTGACATGTATGAACCACAAGCAGCCGTAGACACACGCTGCTACACACTTACATAAACAGAGGCAGACAGAAAGAAAAAGAGAAAACACATGCAGTCACACTTAAACACACACAAAACACAAACAATACACTCCTACATAAGCTAACACATGCTCCAATCAGATCAAAACACACACACACACACACACACACGTCACACAACACAGACAATATGATCACTAATGGCTACATAAGCAGCTAGGACTCCTCTATCTCTTATGTCAATATAATCCCATTTTCTGTTTGACTGATTTTCAACAAGAATCTTAAACAAACAAAAAAAGTGACACACAAATGTCTCCCCTCCCTCATTTTCTGTAATTGTGTTCATTTTCTTCTAACCATCTCCTCTTTAACCTCTGCGGGAAAATCAACCGGCAAAATAGGATTTCTCCCTGCCAGCGCATCCAACACCCCCAATGGCAGAAATCAGGCGCTCTACAATTAGTCACTTGATTATCTCGCCAGAACACCAAATGCTGCTTCTCATCTCAGGGAGGAATAAAAGGAGAGGCATTTACTTTCTCTCGCAGTAAAAATGACAAATGGATACTCAAAACGAGCAGCATCTGTCATGTAACCAGTGAATCACACACATACACACAGCATTACCAGGACATTATAAATCATACATACAGTAGGTATGCATGTTACATTCAATCAAATCATACTTTGTGAGGCCAAAATATATTTGAACCTGCAGATATACACTACATTGTCAGAGAAAAATACACAGGAAAATGAACATAATCTAACAGGTAAATTCACAGTTTTTGCAAGTTTGACATGTTTTGCCAATCTGTATTTTGATTTATAGGATCAAATACCACATGACCCTCTAAAGCTAAGCGATTATAGACAATGGATGGATCGATGGAGGTTCAAATACACATTTTATTTTACTATGTACACAGGGTAGGCTCAGATCCTAGTGCAGGTAAAGTGGCCTCTCAGCTCTAAACCAAACAAAGCAGACTCAGCCAGTACAGGCCACCAGGGTATTTCAAAGTGTGGTCTTGAGGACAGTAAACAAACAATGCGAGAGGAGCAGAGTTGCTGAGGCTCAGCTTGCTCCTCTTTTACCTTCATTTTCATCTGCAATTCAAATGAGAATAATTTCACGGAGGTTGTGTATCAGTGAAGGAGGTTTTGGGAAGGAAGGGAGGGAGTGGCCCAGGTAAATGGATGCTTGTCTGAGTGTTAGGAGGTGTTAGAAAGGGTCTCTGGTCTAGTATCCATAGAGCAGAGACTCACCCCAGAAGCCCTAGATGAGCAAAACATGAAGGAATGGATGGAGAAGGAGGACAGGAGGGGGTGTGTACTAGAAGAGATGGGGAGTGCGGAGGGAAAGGAGGAGGATCAAGTGGGAAATAAGAGAACCAGTGTTTCCTGTAAGACATCATCTCTGATCCCCCATGAGTATGTGTGTGTTTGTAGTGTGAAGTTCTGCTGTCTGTAGGCTGAGAAACAGACAGAAGCAGCTAATTACTCAGTAACGTCCTATTTCTAGGGTCACTAAGGTCACGGAGGAGGAAGAGCCAAACAGACACATAAAGCATGAGAAGAAAAGAGATGAAAACAGCAACGAGACAGAGACCAACACAGAGCAACAGAGAAGAAACTAGTTGCTGAGACAGACAGAAACAAACAGCAGATTAAAAAAAGATGGAGAAACAAACAGAAAATAGGAGGGTGGGTGAGTGAGAGGTAAAAAAACAAAACAGAAGCCAACACAGAGCAGAACAAAGAGAAAGAAAAGCAAAGTGAGTCAGAAGATGAATTGTGCCGCAACAGCTATGGCTAGCCCATAAAAGGGAAACTATGTTGCAGGTACATAAATACACTGAGGGGAAATGTTGAGGTATATGACGAGCAGCAGCGCTGGGATTGTTATAAACATAACTTCCTCTCTATGTCTCACTCATTCTCTTTTCATACTCACACACGGCTTGTACAGAGAATGAATGGGAGAATGTTTGCAATCCAGGAAATGTTGTAGCAGTTCCTGTATAGCATTCATTTCCATTATTCACTGCTGTCAGTAATACTGAGATGAAGATTCAAACGAGGACATGATAGGAACATGGAGGAGAACAATGGTGATGGTTCTGTAGCAATGAGTCAAATGCTGCTATCAGGAGAATTGTTAAGTTTTCTTTGAAACTCAGAGGTTGTTGTCATGAGAAATACTCAGATATATGCTGTGATATACTTTCATGTGAAATTATCATGTATTCCTGTTACACTGGTAGTTACAGTGTTCGGGTATTAAGATGCTGCACCAGCTCTATTGATGACGTGAGGATCAATAGTCCTCAGTTGGAGTTGTCTGTTGAGTGAGAGATTTTGACCATTCAAGACAGAAACTGTGGCTCTTGCTAAACTGTAACTTTACTGATTCCTGAAGATTTATTTTGTGTCAGACGCATTGACTTTAACTCAAATTTGGAAAAATGGGAAAGAGTTCCACTAAAGAGATATTTCACACTGTAGGAGAGTTCAGAAGCAGAATAAACCTTAAATCCTAAATCCCGTTAAGGAAATACATCCTATTGGAGGTAAGTGAAGAGAAATAGGGCAGGAGTTGGGCTGAGTTGGCCCAAATCAGGCAGGCATATTCACATAGGAATTCAAATAAGTTTAATTATGCCTTAGATTAGGTTAAACAGCAGGTCAAAGACTGCATGCTTGATAAAGCTACCTTGTACACCAAGAAGCATGAAGCTTCCTAATAATGAGACTCTATGAATTGCTCTGCCAAACACTGCAATCAAACAGGGTGTGTAGAAACTATTCTATGACATCTGTTACAATACAGAAAACACCACTGTTGTTTTTTAATTGTGATGACAGTGATGATGACAATGATGATGATCTTTGGGGAAAAATCATCCCATGACATGGATGCACACCTGATACATTTATCTTGTGTGCATACAGTTTCATGTGCTCCACCTGCCATTATGAGTGCACTCATGGCCGTGTATACTCTGTGTATACCCAGCACGGTCTCGGGGGCCGGTTGAGCCACCTGGAGGTGGAAGGGAGTTGTCATATCAATCCCTCTATCCATCTTGAACCGGTGTGCTGTGGCTTTGAAAAGTTGGTAAACGAGTTTTTTCTTCTGATAGCCCCCCCGATAGCCCCTTCCTCCTCTACTCCATCAGCCCTCGGACTGCTCCAGAAATGAGATATTGGCATTTCATCAATGATGGGGACTCTTAAAAAAAGTCTCAGCACTATGGATTTTTTACAGGCTGTCATGTCAGAGAAGTAAAAAATGGGTTGAGTGGGTTAGATGATATTCTCAAGACTGTGTTAATGGTTGTATTTTTAGTGATAAATGGCTATAATTGTAAGATTGTGACAGCTTTATGCTCTACAATCCTCCATTAGTTTGTTTAAGAGGTTTGTCCTGATTAGGTCGTCTCCGGAGGGATTTCTTCTAATGAGATACTGCGATGAGAGACTGAGATGGCTTAAAGGGGTGATTGATGCCTTGGATAGGAGCTGCATCTGTGTGTGAGTGTGTGGAAAAAGAGATGAGTGACACATACTCGTCTGCAAGAGTAAGAGCCACAGAGAGACTTTTGAGTCTAAGCCTGCGTCTGTGTTAATTCCTCCATCAATGTATGAGTGTACGCTTTTGTTTGTTTGTGTACAAACAAGTAAGCATTCACTGTTTAAATGTGAGTGTTTATGACAGACAGTCTTGTGTGTGAGTGTGCATACATATGGGAGCGTTCGCACCTTAGTCAATGACCACCTACATGTGTGTTTGAGCTTCTAATAATATACAAGAAAGTGTAAACTGCTATGTATGTGTGTGTTTATACAAGCAAGCAAGTATATGTGGACGCTGCTAAGTTTGTCTCCTGAGCGGGCTAGGCGGGAGGCACGTTGAAGAGGGAGTCTAATCTCTCCTCCAAATCCCTGGAATCCCTCTCTTTCAGAAGCAGGTCTCATCATTCACTGCTTGGCCAGGAGAGATAGAAACAGAGAAAGACAGATGGAGGAGACAAGAGGGATGGAGAGAGAGGGAGGGTGAAGAGAAGGAGAGACGGATGGAGGTCTGGAAACACTTCCATGCCTTGGGCTTCTGGTACAAATTACACCAGAGAAGGGATGTCAGTTATACTGTGTTGCTTTACAACACACACACACACACACACACACACACACACAAGTCTTCAAGGGTTTCCATGCAAGCATACAGACTTGTGTCTGCTCACAGGTCATACACAACTGAGCAGATACACATAAAAGTTTATCTCCTGATTAAAACAGACAAAACACAAACACATGCACAACACACACACACACACGCACAAATACACACCCACATTGATGGAGTGTGTTTTTTTGTACTTTTGTACTCAAGGAAATCGGATAATAGAATTTCCTCTCAACTTCCCTCGGACTGACTTTGTTGCTATGGAGAAAGTCCAGTAAGGGTCTCGGCTGCTGTTTATGTGTGTGTGTGTGTGTGTGTGTGTGTGCTGTATGGATTTTTTGCTTTATTGGCCTGCATATGTAGTGCAGCAGTGAGTGATGGGAAGGAGAGAGGAAGAGTGGAGGAAACGGAAGGAGAGGATGTGACAAAGGTTATAAACCAGACTCAACAACGTGATGAGGAAAGGGTGCTCCTCTGAGTGTACCCAAGCCTGTAATTGTGGTTATTGTAGCGTTTTCCCTTAAAGCTGCACCTGCATTTTATCTAAAAATGCACCTTACAACACATCTTTACATGAGAATGCTGATGAGTTTATAGACTCTGGTGGAGTGCATGGTCACGGTTGAGAAATCTAACGTTTATACAGTGTAAAGGTTCACATTACATGAGTCATGGTTAGTCAACAAAACAAATACCTACCTGCAGCTACCTACAAACCTGCCTATCATTGGAACCATAAATGGAAAACTAATGGTTTTTAATCAAAATATCTCTTTTCTTGAAATGACACTTTCTGCATAAACCAGTGTAGTTTCAATAAAATTGTCACAAAAAAGAAATTGCACTGAAAACAAAGACACCCATAATCCGTTGACCCTTGTCATATATAAAAGATGAGCATGTAAGGCAAGATTTAGTGACAACTTTACAACGTTCGTTAGCCTTTGTGTGATGGCAGACTAAACAATAAAAGGAGGCCTTTCTATGACAGCCTGAAACATAGCAGAGAGAGTGACGAATGAATAGTATGGAGTAACTGAGGTCTGATAAACATCTGGATGTATGTTGGAGTGGAGCGTTTACAGTGCTGCTTTAGAGGGCAGCTTTCAGGATGTCTCTGACACGGCAAGTGTGTTGGCGAGGTCAACAGACACACACACGCACACACACACACACACACACACACACACACACACACACACACAGGTGCATGACTCAACTGCACACATTTACAGGAAAGCCAATTCCCCAGTCACAGAGGGGTTCTTTGGCTTTTAGGAATCTCTTTAGTCAATGCCAGTCTGCAGTAACCTCATCTAATGCTTTTACAGTAAAGTGAATGTACTGTGTTTAAGGAATTGCTCCTGACAGTTCCTCATCACATGAAGGGGTTTGCAGTTGTGCTTTGGGGGTGGTGGGGGCATGTGAGGTTGGCCTAGCCTAGCTGCTGATATTCTAGCTGCTGAGCACTGGCTGACCCCAAAATGTGTTGCAGTTTATTTAGGTGCTAAGTGCAGAACTGAAGTTTATATTTACATACCCATGTCAAGTTACTGTAGGAAGGTCGGACCTTTACTTTTAGACAAATCTAAAGTTTTGTTTACCGATCCATAGTTAATGCCCTATAGTTATTTCTTGGAGCCAGCAACTAACAGAGTGGAGTTTGCAATGTTAAACAGCCCTGATTCGTCAAACTCAAGCCTCATGAATGTTTTTTTGTCCTGCACTATCTTGTATTATTTTTTGTATATAGTTTTTTGAGAATCTTCTTGGGTGGTACAGTTTTAAACTCTTTAAACATTCGGTTTTATTTTGCACAGTTGTTTTGGATGGAGAAGTTTCTGGATTCTGGTTTATGTAAAAAAAACAAAAAAAAAAAAAAAAACTTTCAAGATGCTTCAAAGACAAATGTTGTAATACTAACTGCTGTTTAAGTTGTTCCTGTTGGGAAAGAACTTTTGCATGTGACTTTTTTAAGGCATGTGTGTAAGTGTTTTGTTAGTTTTAATGTATTTTAGGTGTGAGTTGTGCTGAGCTGCATGTTGGTAAAGAGATCTGTGTTAATAGCTTTAAAACAGTGAGGACTGAGATATGCCTGTAACCACAAAAAACCCTCTAAAAACTGTAACACATTATAAATATAAATGAAAGGCCTCTTTGTATGTTTGTGTGTGAGTGCAGTAGTGTGTACTATGGATGTGTGTTATTGCACTGTGTCTAAGTGTGCATTTAGTGCAGTTTGGGTCTTCCAGGTTGCTCAAATGTTTGTTTAAAAAGCTTCTGTTCTGAATGTGTACATTTGTGTGTGTGTGTGTGTGTGTGTGTGTGTGTGTGTGTGTGTGTGTGTGTGTGTGTGTGTATACAGTTGCCAGAGTGCAGAGCAACACTGCAGCCACGTTTGGCTTCGCTCCAACGCCTGTCATCGGCCAAGGGCTACCGATAGGAACAAACACTAAATATTTAGACTCATCAAATTTCATCAAACTTCACCTATGAGCACAGACATACAGCGTACGCCAATGATGAAACAACCCATTTATAGTTTACTCTCTTTAATTCAAGGATCAAAAATATGACAATATACAGTACAAGATTTTGATCAATATTTCTTGCGCACAATTTAAAAATACAGTATTTCAGGTAATTTTGTATTTCAGGAGGTGGGAATCTTAAAACCTTCTCTGGAGTCTTATAATTATTAGCGTGGTTCTGCACACAAAAAAATAGTTAGCTGCTCTTTCACTCTCCGACACACACAGTACTAATAAATAAAGTCCCACTACTTATTTAAATAAAAACATGACAAAACAACATGTGTGTATCTGAAACCAGATTTGGTCACTATAGGTTGAAAACCTCATATCTCTAAGAAGTCAACCTTTTCAATTATGTTTATAGCCAGCTGATTAAAAATGATCACTCAGCTTTCTTTAATGGTGCCAAGACGTGTGCTTGGGCCTACTACACCTACTAGTGAGTTTAGGCTTTGTGGTGGAAATCTGAAAATCAAGAATCTCAAAACAGAACTGTCTTTGTAATATTTATTAATAAGCTTTCTGGCCAGAAAGGATCAGCGCTGCAGAGTGAGCACATTGCTGTCTGCAAGCATCTGATACCAGACTGTGTGTGAGTGAGATCTTTTAAAGGGAAATGGGTGCTTTGTTTAGACAGGTGGTCAGGCGGTCTGTGAACATCAAAAGGTCTGTTTCGGTGCCCCTTATCTGAGCTATCTTGATTAGCTCCATGCCAGAGGTTTATGACACTTAGCTGGTTTATGACCTGCAGCAGGAGTTAGAGTCAGGTCAGGGCAAAAGGATGACAGATGCAAGGTTATACAATTGGTCAATAGTAATGTTAAACAAGATAGTAACAGCAAATTTCCATTACAGCTTTTAACCTTAGAAGCTTTAAAACTACCTGTAAGGCTTCAAATATTCATGGAATTAGCTCATCTCACAGTCTGGCATGTTAAAGTTTTACTGTGATGGATAATGATGTTAATATGAACAAGATCCGGTTTGTTTTTCCCACCAAAACAAATGATGTATAATGACAGCCCTCTAAATGTGTTAATCCATGAAGTAGGCCCCTGCTGATTCTTACCTATAGGGCTAATGACATTTAATAGCATCTACATAATAACAGAATAATACAATTGTGGTGTTTAAGCTTGATAATATTTTATTTTTTACGTTATCCAATTGGTTTTGAAAGGGATAGAAGGAATTGTATAATGTATTCTAATGATGTGAATCCACTGAAGAATCATTGGAGAAACCCATTGATTAAATTTAAAACTGTCTAATTTATGAAGTTTTTAAATGACAACATGGAAATATATAGCGTTGTGTGAATGTTGGATGTTGCTGTGGGGAACAAAATGACAAAGCTGTTACATAAAGGACAGATACTGCGGCTGATCCTATAGGTCAACATAATCTTTAGCACCCTATTAGTATCTATTATCTGTATATTGTTTGTTGTAGATACAGTTTTCCACTTAGCACAATAAAAAAAGATCTCATTTAATCCAATGGGCAGAATTAGCAATTTATCAAACTGTGCATTATTATTTGGATCACATTTTCTGTATATTTTACTTAAAGCAACACTTCAACTATTACCTACTCATCCCCACGTCAGTTGAAGTCTCCAAAAGAAAAACAAGACCATAAAATTACTCCACACAGCTTCTGCAGCAAAATCCTAGTGTTTTATAGCCCAATGATTGCACTGTTGTTCCAAAAGTCTCTATCTCCCTCTTTTTCTCATCTCACAAAGGTCTGATTGCCCTAAAGTGAGCAGGCAGAGGAGGTTTTCTGCCTTCATGTGCTCCTCATAAGCACCAACCTCCTGCATTTTACAGCTGTAAACACAACTCCTGGAGGACATGTCGCCTTTTTGGTTAATATTTTAGAAAACATGTCGCACAGAGACACTTTGTGCTGCAAAGGCATAATGAAAAGGAGAATATCCAGTTATCTAGGTCATAACTAACATGTTTATGGGCTTGAGGTTGTTAAAATATGCACGAGACCTAGACTTTAAACAAATGGAGAGAGGTATCATATGAAATTCTCCTATTTGTTTTTGTACATCCTGTCTGTAATTGCTATCCCTGAGTTAGCCATGCTTGCAACATTTCTGGCAGCATGCGCTTGCTCAGTACATTGTATTTTAAATTATTCTGAGTGAGGTAAAAGACTTGCTGCCTGGAGTAATGATATGGCCACTTGCCTTTTTTTAAACCCTACAAAGTCATTTTCTACTAACATAAGATCTCTTCCACAGTCCACATGGAGCTGCAATACTGTAGGTCTATACAACGCACTGTGTGTTATGCGAATATACAAAGGTCTCTGACTGAAATTACAATGAGAGGATAATGTTACATTTGTGAGTGAGCTGTAATGACTTTCAAATGCATAAAATCCTACACTGTTTCCTGCTTTTTTCCTGAATCATCATACTCCTGATCATAAGTTGTGCATTGTGGATGGAAATGCATTAATTAGATAGCCTGGTGTATAAAGGGGTGCACAGTATCTCGACAGGTGTTACTATGCTTGTCCTGACAAAGTGAAGACAGAAGCAAAGCCAACCTTTCTGGTGTGAAAAACAGTGGCAGTTTTTTTCAGATATCTTTCTTTCTAATCCCCCCTCGCTCTCCAGCCCTCACTCTGTGTCATCCCTTCTCTGGGCTTCCCTCTCTCTCCTCCAAGTGGGTGATGCACTGATTATCTCTTGGCAGCGGATGTGGGGGCCCTCATCGCTGCGCTGCATCAGTCTCTTGCCCTGTGGTGCCTCCTTATATCTCGTGGTGCTTGTGTTCTCCACCCAGCCTGCGAGCCTCTGTCTTCCTCTCCTCTCTCACTCCCTGAAGACGTTGCCTTTAATTAGAATTCAGTTGTCAACACAAACCATCTCCAACTGAGTTACTTCCCCTCTGACTCTTTGACCTCACTTGCAGTCGCTGCTATCTTCATTTCACATTCCTCCCTAATTGGTCATTGCATATAACTACTGAACACTTGCGTTTTGCCTCAAGTAAGCAAAATTTCTCTCTCTGCCCAGTTTGTTTCTCTCAAGCTATTCCTCCACTTTCTTCCCTGTCTATCTCTTAAACATCCTGCTTCCCCTACTCCCTTTGTTCTCCCTCTTCCGCTATCACGGTCTTAAAAATACCTACGCTGACCCTGCTTTCTGCCCCCACCTCCTCCTGTTTTTACCCTCTTTCACATCTTCCTCCCTCCTTCCCTCTCTCTCCTTCTTGTGAGTCCTGTCAGTGTCTCATGGTGTTCTTGCCAAACTTGTCCCCAAGTTGCTGGATGAGCAGAGCCAGCTCTCCAGCGGCCTCGGACTTCTCCTCCAGGAGCTCATAACGGAGGCTGGAAATGTCTTGCTTGATCTCCTTCAGCTCGCCTACAACACAGTCACACACGGATACAATAAATCAGGGCACGTGAATATGAACACATACAGAATTGTGTGCAGGTAAGCACTCATCTACATGGCCACGAAAGTGTGCTATAGTTGATATGTTTGAGTATATGCAGCCATACAGTACATACAATCCAATGATGTACAGCAGGAGCTCATTTCATGGACTTTATCTCACACATACAGACACACACACACAGTAACTCCTATATCTTGTCTCTCACTAACAGTTCACACACTCAGGCACACACATGCCCTGAGCAAATAATGACACAATGAGATTGGGCCTTAATGAAGAGGGAATTTTTACCTTCATTGACTTCATCGCTCTCTCTGTCCACTTGAGCCTTCAGCACATATCGCTTAATCAGGCGCTTCATGATATTCTACAAGGAGGAGAGGAAAGGAGGATATTAAATAGAGAGAAGGTGACGAAGTAATGCGACAACGTGTAGTGCACCGTGGTAGAGAACAGCACTGTGTCTCAGAGGCTGTGTGTGAAATGTTGAGTATTGATCTGTAGCCAGTAGGGTTGTTCTGCAGCTGCTGCCAGAGCTCAAGCAGTCAATCTCTGCATGTACAGGCATCTGAATATGGGTCGATACCCGTCACCTGGCACATCACACCCACAAATGTCTCATCAAGTGACATCTCAGTGCTTTGTGTGAGTATCTGTGTGCTGGATGTTGAAAACACACACACAGACACACACACACAAACTGGAAGAATTCATCAGGGCAAAGGTGAAGGGCTGACTGAGCGGGAGAGCATCTCTTCCCTCCTCAGTGTGATACTTTGAGTTCATTTACAGAGTGTCTGCTTTCGATCTCCCTCAAACAGCTCATTAGAGGCATTTTCAGCCTTACTCTGTTGCTCTCTTTTTTCTTTTCATCGTTCCTCCTCTCTCCCTTTCACTTGCAATTACTTGTTCAATCCTGCCTTCCTTTCAGTTGAAGCCCTTTCATCCAAACTCTTGTTAAATTATTTCCTCTCTGTTGTCTCCAGCTCATCTCCATACCTTCCCATCTCTTCCTTACCCGTCTTTCAAATCAGTTTCTCTTTACCTCTTCCACCCCCCATTTTCTCTTTCCATCTCTCTTCCTGTCATCCTTTATCACTCTACAGCCGCCTCCTCTCTCTGCTGCTATACCTCTCTACTTTTGTTTTGTTCTATATTCCTCAGCCTGAATGTTTCTTTTTCCTTTTTGTTCTTTTCTCAGATTCTCCACCCATCCTTTGCTCTCTGTCTTACCTGATATCGGGTCGGGTGTTTTCTAGATTTTCTGGGGATGAACTCTTCTCCCGGGCGTGGATAAGACCTGAAGCGTTCATCCTGTTGCAACAGTGGGATACAAACAAGAGTCCGGTGTTAATGTCACATTTCAGGGTTGAGTGATCTTCTATAACGGAAGCATTTGAAAAGGGTGTTAGAGGAGGCAACACGCCGCCAAAACAAAACAACAATGAAAGTGTTTGTACCTAGTGCTCACAGATGTCTTCAAAGAGAAGACAAAGAGAATGAACAGCCTCACTTGACCAGAGTGAATCTCTATTAACTGACTTCTAGATGCCTTCCACGTCCATGACCTTGCTTTGTAGCTTGTGTGTCATTTCAGCGCTGCAGTGTCAAAATGAGTTTTAATTTAAGTGTGGACACACGCAACTAGATGCTACTCTATATACACTAAAGCTGCGGAGGCCTGGAGATATCTCAACATAATAGCAAAATAATGTACAAGTTTAATACTGAATGATCAATAATGTGGACATTTTTTCTGAAGAACAACTGACAAAGCTTGAAAGTTACCCAAATCACATTGGTTTTCAGTGTTAAATAATGGTTGATTTCTCTCGAAGAGCAGCTGGATTTTTCAAAATTATCGATATAACAGTATCGATATAACATACTGTATATATTCTTATATAAACTAAATACTGAATGTGCTTACACTCATTTCAAAACAGATCATGAAAGAAAAACATTACTGAAGTTCATCATCTCTACCAACCCACAGTATATACCAACAGAGAATCCATCATGTGGAATAGGTGTTATATATAAAATGAGGATTTCAGTTACCTACAGTCGAGACCATTCAGCAAGCATTCATTTGTGCTCTTGTTGATTTTATAATCACATTTCTGAATGATGTTTTGTTTCATTTTGCAGGAAAACTCACATTGTGTTGTCTGAAAGAACAAAATGTACAGTAATCTTTCAGGACTTTGTAGAACAAAGAAACACCTACTTCAAATACAGATGATTTGCTATAGAGAGGCAAATTAGTGTTTTTATCTACTCACTGCTTTATTGAACCACATAACCAGATGGCAACTAGTGTTTCAGCTTCATGTGAATGTGAGGAACACATCTTTTATGCAGAGGTTTTCCAAAGCCCAACTGACAAAGCTTAAATCTCTTTGTTGTGTATTCTGTGATCTTGTCCCTATCAAAAACCTGCTTTGTTGGCCTCTGCAGCCTCCATTTAACTGATATTCATTTTTTTGCTGTTGGCAAAAAATTAATTGTCCTAAATACTGTGAATAAATGAAATACATATTCACCAAATGGCCTGAGCGTCAACTATTGCATGTAAGCAAACACGCGCGCACACACACAGAAATACTTACTGAACAAACGTGAACTTATTACTTTTTTTATCAAATCCACATAGAAATGTTCATTAAAAAATATATTACCTGAGGCTCCGACAGTTTCCCTTAAATACGTATGATTCAGTCATTAAAACTGGTATTTCACCAACCGCTGACTTGGTTATCTTTATGAACAAATGCTGCTTTGAAACTAACGTAATTAGCATTAATTCAGCTCGTCACTTTTTTCAGATGGTGGATATCCCACATGAGAAACTTGGACCAAAAGACAGAGGAAAAAAAAATCACTAATTCTGAAGGACCACGCTTCTCTAAATCTCGCTTGACATTCTCGACGTTGCACTGTGATGGAGTGTGAGCTTATGTATCGATCGCTTGCTGTACCTGCTTGGCTCTGCAGTTAAACTGTCAGAGCTGCAGAAGCTCACAGAGGCAGTAGGGTGTAACCCATCTTGTCCCCATCCGAAACCTGCCCAGACATTTGAGCAGACGCAGGTAGACCCAATGGCCTGACTAATAGCTTAGCCGAGGCACTGAGGTGAGGCATTTGAGCTGAGGAATCAGACAGAGGAAATGCCTGCGGACCAGCGTTAAGATTGTTTCTGTGTTAAATGGCGTATGCTATTTTCTTCACATAAGACTTTCTTTTCATTACAGTGATTTTATTTAGATGGACAATCCTTTAGAGGGGGAAAGTGTGAAATTGAGTGAAGCTAAAGTTGCATCCCAGGCTTGCAGTGGGAATATCATGTATTTCCTGGGTCTTAACCACAAGGCCATCTGAGCACGCTGTACATATTATATATGCTGAAGATCCAGTAATTGACAGTCACGCAACAAACAGTTGACCCAGGCCAATACATACAGTCAAGTCCACTGCAGATAGTTGTGTGCGCAATTAATGAGCTTGCCCTTTGCCCCTTTTCCAATTTCAACAGTCCTTACTGAAACCACATGGGAAACAAAACATAACATCATTTAGCTGGAAGGGAGCCTGCAAAAGAGGAATATCTGGATGGAAAGTACAGTCCTGGTAATTGCAGCAAAATGTTCTTTAAAAAAAAGGAAAAATTACACAAAAGCAAATAGAACTGAACCAAACTGTATTAGAAATTGCTGTTTGTAACTTGCTTTTTCTGTGTAAACTGTCACTTCATAATACCATTTTCCTGTTGTCTGAGAATAATATGTTAAATGGGAGGCAAGAAAAACAAGTTGCATGTTGTCAGTAATTAGCTGGTAATTATTAGCTCCCACCACAGTTCCTGGAAAATGTAGGAATAGTTGAATCAAAGCACTTTTATTATAATAGATTATAATATTTTTAAACATTCTTTACAATGTCAACAATAATGTCAGCCCATTAGGAAAATAACATTTTTATTGTTTTGTGTCTGTAATTCGTCATGAGATTAGTTATCAGAGTAAGAGTTTCTGACACTGACCTTGGCCTGTGAGTTGAGCATGCCCATCTCCAGCTCGTTGTTATGGCGACGGCTGTTGGCCTTGCAGAGGCGTATCAGGCAGGACTTGATGCGGAGGACCAGGTAGTAGAAGGACTTTGGGCTGGGAACCAGGTTGAAGGGGGCGGGCAGGGTGCGACCCTCGTCAAAGTAGGAGAGCCACAACTTGGCTCGGGCAAACTTCCACTCCACGTCTGCATCCTCCTGCAGAGACAAACAGACAGAGACAGAGGGGTATTTGAAATAAGCAGTTGCTGGTGACGCGTGAAAACTAAAAAAAACCATCATTGCAGAAACATTTGAGAATAAAGTTCTTGGACTATTAGGGGACAAATGATCAGTTTAACTCCATGGTTTACTTTAAGTCAAGACAATTAAGTCCAAACAATAAAAACTATACTTTAGAACAAATTAAACAAAAATTAACATGTTATTACATTAAACTGGTGTAGTTCCATAACTAATTACCATAATTCGAATTATATGTGATTGTTATGAGAGTAACTATGTTCTGTCTAGGAGAACTGAGCAACATATCCAATGCATGTGTTGAATTTGCTTTTACTTTGCTACTAGAAATATACAAAATACTATTATTGTTTTAATTTCAGTTTTTCATGGCAACTTTCCAGTGAGACTCCTGCTTTTATTTTGTATTCTGTGTTTTTGTTTGTTTCCTCTGTATTGATCTTTTATGGCTCTTGGCATTTTCATCTCACTCTCTAATCCTCCTGCAGACACAGAGGTGATCAAACAATGATCCTTTCTCACTTGTTGACAATATTATACCCCTTCTGCATTGACTGGCCATCTTATTTATGTATACCTCTATCTCCTGGTACGAGCTGTTGATCATAGCAATGAGCATGTTGAGAAGGACGACCACCATCGTGACATTATAGACTCCGTACAGCACGTAGCCGATGTTCTCTATGAACTTATGGTCGTACTTCAGCACCACTGAGATCACTTCAGACAGCCCGAAGATTGACCAGAAAAGAGTCTTAAAACTCTCCTCCACCCTGCGAGGAAGGAGGGACAAAATGCAGCAGTAAGAAACCAGTACATGACAGTGAATACAGACATAAAATCCCACTGTGTTAGCAGCTAATTGCTCTCTCACTCAAACACACACGATGCATTTTTATGTTGTGGGGTTTATGAGGTGGCACTGATGAAAGACCTGATGAGTCATGTCCAATTTGAACACATTATCCCATTTATCCCTCACATACATACAAACACATTCACCTACACTCACAATTACACACACATACTGCACTGCACATACATAAAAACATGTTTGACTTCTGCAAAATCCTGAAAAAGCAGGAAATGACTCAACTTCAGCATTTGAGGGATCATTTGGTTTATAAAAATCAGTTCATTAAGTCCGTAGCCTTGTCCTGTGCCGACCTTTACACAAAATAGATACTGAGACGGCACTGCCCTTAATGGGAAAACAATAAAGGTTGTTTTTTCACTCCATAATTTAAATGAATGTGTATGTGGTCTTGTGGTGTCAAGGCTGCATCTAAAAAGATAAATGAAAAAACATTTCAACCCAGGGTTCATTAAACTCATTCAAAACACATTGAACATTTTCAAAAATGAATGGTGGTCAAATTTACTTTCTTCAGTTTAATTTGAATGTCACTGTGAATTAAATTTCTGAGACCATTCATTGTAGAGACACCGGACAGCAGTTGAAATATGTTAACTTCTAACTATACTTGCCATTATCTCCTGACATTTAAATATGATAAATCAAGCACTGCTAGCACACATTTTTCATTTAAAAAAAAATGTAGTGTGCTTTTTCCTGAGGTCCCTTCAACCTGAGAGATTATTCTCTGACCCTGACCCAGTGCATGAGACGAGGTAAAACAGAACAAAGCTGCAAGACCTGTGAACATTGACATTCAGGTACATGTCTGTTGTTAAATATTTCATGAGTGGCAAGCATGGGCTTAAGATGACATGGGGGGTGAGGGGGTAGGGGTGATGGGGGGGGGGGCTGCAGGGAGAGAAGATCTGTAGGCTCCTGGTCTGGGGCTGTAGGCGTCTTCCAACTTAAGTTCTTTCAAAGAGACAGTTTCATTGGCAAGCAGAGAGCTAGGTGAAGGCAGAGAGAGAAAAAACACTCTCACATGCATAAAAAGACAGAGGCAGATACACACAGGCACAGGCTCTCCCCTCCTCACACACACACACACACACACACACACACACAAACAGAGACTCCTCTGGGTACTTCAGCTTTAAGGAAGAAACCAAAACACACTCTTTAACCTTCAAGATGGTGTGTGTTCTCTCTCTCTAACTCCGCTGGAAAACATCTAAGAACATACTCTGCCTTTATCCAACACATTTCCTTGAAAAATACATTGCTTTGTAGGAAAACATTCACCACATAACATCACACATTCCACCATGTAGAAATAGACATTTTGAAACTCTGTAATTACTTAGAAAAACCTTGCATCACATTTAGCATAGAACAACCTTTGGGTGTTTGCCTGCAGTCACTATTCCTGGTGCATCTCTGAACTTTAGCAGAATAGCATGATTAATGGTCAGTACATACCATGTATTTATAGCTTTTAACCTCTGAAAAGACATTTTTTCAGATGAACTTCAAACGTGCTCCCAAAATGGAAAAGACATCCCATTTTCATTGATTTCTCTATGTTTACATGCATTGACAATCTGCTCACCTGCTAACATGACAGATGTCCTTATGATATTATGCCACAGATATCTACCACAGAAGACTCTACCCTCATAAACTTAAAGGTCTTGGACTTTTTTTTCCCTCAATCAGTGTCTTACTATGAGTGATGGGGTCCTACATGAACACACAATTTTCTGCCAAAGTTTTGCAGCTTTGGTCATTTCACAGTTGAAATTAATTTTTTTCTCTTTTCTCTTTTCTCATTGGTTTGAAGTTGGTGCACTATTCAGAATCTGATGACAGTTGGTGGCCATTGTCAATCACATTTGATCATATCATACTCACCAACCCTGTCTCCGAAAAATTCTGTTTATATATTACTAATTTGTTTTCCCAATTACGTTGTGCTGCCTGTATTATGTTCACAGGCAATGCTTTCAGTGAATAAAGCTCTACATTTATGTACTGCAGAGGACGCAGGAAGGTGGTGGTCAGGGTTGCTGGTGGGACTTTGACTCCAAGGTTTGCATCCTGTCCCGTGTCTGTGTCTGACTTTTTCTGTCTTAAACCAAGACCACGATCACATGGTTTCCTAACCTTAACCAAGTGCAGTGAGTGTCTAAACATGACCATGAAATAAAGTTTAAAAATGCTGCAGTCATTGCAAGCAGATTGTATTGGATATTTTGGTGGAAAACAAATGGTCAGTCAACATTTTACTGATACTTTCAGTATCAACATTTTGTGACTTGCCAGATATGTTCTCCTCATTATGTTGATAGAAAACATAATCCAGTTGGCATTATGTTTAATTTGCTGTTGCAAATTAGTTGTATACAAATGTAATTTCTAGGAGACACCCACACACTCCTGATGGAGCAGATTAGCACAGTTTTTGACTGTTAAACTCTCAATAAATAATACCTAAATGTGTTTTTTTTAACTTTGATAGTTGCTTATCTCATCATGAATATTTAATGTCATACACAAATACCTAATATTTGAAGGGGCTTTAAGTAATTTGCATGGAAGCAAGGATCTAAGATTTCATGAGCAATGATCTTAGCATTATCATTCATGATCAACACAGGACTTTCACCCAGGAGACCGCTATTCGTGTGCCGTGTGAAACCAAAAGTCAACCTTGACTCATTACGTAAGTCACGTCACATAACTTAACTTATTAATGTACTTATTTTAACCCAAACCATGATCTTTTCCTAAACCTAACCAAGTAGTTTTGGTGCCTAAACCCAACCAAACTGCGACCGCTTCACAACGTTAACCCCATGTTTATTATTGTTACCATGGCGATGAAGGTCCGATACGCCTATATATGTCGTTTTGGGAGTCATTGGCAAACGATCTATTCTGTCGTTTTTGGAGTCATTGCTCCTGCCACAGGTGGGGGGGCATTCATTTAGGAAACGCTCCTGTGGGTCGTATTAGAAGTTAGGAACAAGCGACCTATGTGGTCGTATGGGTTGGAGGACTTGTTGGAGAATCTTTAAGTAGCCTACAGCTTAATATTTTGAGAGGATAATGAATCATATTGCTTTACTTCGACTCGAGCTGGGTATACTGAGGCAACATAACACTCGAACCTCCCAGCACTAACATGAACTGCCCTTGTACAAATCCCTATCAACCCCTGATTTCCCAAAGCAAGAAATCATCACATAATGTAATGTGAAATGTTTTATTTTGCTGTCTTTATGAAGCACTTTGTAATGTGGATTTTGAAAAGGGCTCTCTAAATAAAGATTATTATTATATTATTATTATCGTTATTATTATTATTACTATCACTATCATAAGTGGCAGCACATTAGTGACATCGGGCACAAACAATGTGTGAACAAAAACACATTCACAAGCATTAATAGCCAATATCTTTGTGGTGCTGTAATACATGGCCTAGGCATCAGACAGACCATTGCTGCGAGACTAGCAGCGCCCGAAAGATCAACATTTTTACCGTCTTCTCACTCACTATTCACATCACACACATCCACCAGCCTATCGTGTAATCAGGAGAACCGAGGAAGGTGGTTTTGGTGGACTCGCCTTGAAAACCAGTTATTTTGAGCCTTCTCTCTTTAAATAATGTCTCGTCACTTATCTGGAGACTCTAGAGAGATAAAAATGCTGTCCCGTGGCTTTGAAAAGTCTTGATTATGTTATATCCCAATTATTTTTTAAATCAAATTCCCAACTCTCCTTCCCACCCGTGTGAAATGCTCACTCGATTTAGATTTTCATGTTCCCAAAATGTGAGTGTAGATAATGATGAAGGGCTTTCTTCCAGGCAACATTAATGTGCCATTAAACCAGACCCTCGCAGGGACAAACGCACACACACAATTTAAATGACACACTCACCACATGGCAGACTATTCATATACACTGTTCATCTGTTCACCTAGGCGGGTTGTTAGTTAATATAATGCAATTTCCAAAAATGGGACTAACATTTATGTGTTGGCAGTGTTGATGGAAGTGAAGCCCTCCTTACAGCACCATCCAAGTCAACCATGTACTACATGTACTAATAATACACATGGCTACATACATTACACCTCCTCACTTCTATCCATAATAGACTAATACAAAATATGGATAGAAGTAGATATGAGAGTAGAGGGACTTCTTTCATACTGGATTATGTTGACACATAAACATCGTCATTTGTTTTGCTCACCTTGTTTTCTGCTTATTTAATTCTGAAATTTGAAATTTGTGTGAGATGCCTCTACGGGAGGAAGTGCAATTATGAAAAAATTAAAATGTATCCTTTGAGATCAACAGCATCGATAAATTTGAATTTGTCTTTTGCTAATGTCAGGTAAGATATACTGGCCATGTGTGTATTATGCAATACACTGTTACTGAGATAAATGAGATGCTCGATGCTGTGGATAATGGATGAGTTTTTTAACAACCTAAGAATGAGATTATTTCATTTCATAACTTGTGTGTGTGTGTGTGTGTGTGTGTGTGTGTGTGTGTGTGTGTGTGTGTGTGTGTGTGTGTGTGTGTTTTTATAACAGCATTGTACAACAGGCAGTGAATCAGCAGAGACAGTGGGCATCTGGAGACAGAGATGGACAGTTTGTTATTATCTGTTACTAAGAGTGGCAGCTCGCAATAAACGGCATACAACATGACAGCTTCACACACAAACACACACACACACACACACACCCTAACCGCTGCAGGACACTAACAGTAAAGAACTGACTCTGTTGCTCACTCTCTCTCTACCACACACAAACACACACACACACACACACACACACAGCATAGTGCGCGTCTGTGTGTGTGTGTGTGTGTGTGTGTGTGTGTGTGTGTGTGTGTGTGGGAGACCGGTGAGTCACCTCAGCTCTGCGGAGCAGTCCAAACCCAATCACCGACAGGCCCAAATCAACTTCTTCCCCCCAGAGACATGGTCTTATGTCTCTCTCCGTCTCTCCTGCTTTACGCGTTCTGTTTGTTTGTGTCATTGCTTTAGCTCCTCTCTCTAGCGCTATCATTTCTTATTCGTTTTCTCTATCTCTCTCGCCCATTTTCTCATTATATTCCCATTGCTTTTATATCTTTCTATGCATCACCCTCCCTCCCTCTCTCACGCTCTTTCCATCTTTCATCCCAACAGCTTTTAGCTTTTTCTGTCACTCAATCTATTCGTTTGATTTATACTTTTCTTTTTTTAATTACTTTTCCCCTCTTATATATTTCTCCTCTTTGTTTAATCTGCAGCAATATTCTCACATGGGCCGAATGTAAATGTGAATGCAAATGTAGACTTTGTGAACGACTGCACCCGGCCTTCTGCTCTGTCTCTCTACTTCTGCCCTTCAGTCATTAGCAAGATATTACATTTCTCCTTCTCAATCACTTTTTCTCCGTTTTTCCTTCCTCTCCTCTCCTGCAGACAGACAAGTAGTCAGACAGACAGGCAAATATAGACTAAACATCTTTAAATATTAAATTGAGTTTAACTTTCTATCTGTCGCACCAAAGGAGCTGTCACCATGGCGACAGCAGGGGCCTTGCCCACCTCAGCTTTTAATGAATGAATGAATGCTGCTCCCGAGAGATGCTTGCCTGCCTGTGTGTTAGTGTGTTTGTGAGAAAGAGAGAGTTTGATAGAGAAACAAAAAGTGGGAGAGGGAAAGAGAAAGGGGAACTGAACAAAAACTGAGTGTCTCATGAGTGTGCCTGTTAATGAGTGTGTGTATATTTGTGTGACAGACAGTGGGATAGAAAATGAGGCAGATAGAGAGCAACACAAAAGGAAGCTGTTTTGGTGTGTGTCTTCAGGCAAGTAGTGAGAGGAATCTTATTAAGCGGGGAATACAACACCACAAGACAAGCAATTAGGAGTGGTTTGATACAGAATCAAACTCAACATCATTTTTTCTTTTTCTTTGCCTGCTCACTGTCTGTCTGTTTTTCTGTCTTTATTTTTTCATAATATGCAGCACAAACGTTTTGGGACTGATTTTATGTGATATCAGCCAGGCAAATTATGATGAAATGTTTTTTGCACTTTTAATTTCCCAATTAAACTGAGCTGTTCACCAAACCCCTCCCTAGAACAGCAATTGTCTAATCATAGCTTAGCAACTAGGCTAGCTAGGCATGTTTTAGATTTCTCCACATGTTGAAGCAGTGTGCATGGGGCTATAGTAAAACGATACTCAGAGAGGAAGTTAACACTCCAGCAACCCCAGCTAAACTGTTGTGTGCCAAACACAATTTAGTCCAAGCCGTTTCTTCTGAGACATTAAATACAAAAATAAAGCAAAAATAAGCATAAATGTATCCTTACGTAAGTTATAGCTACCAAGGTTATTTTAGAAAGAAATAATCTGATCTTACATTTTTCCTTATCTTATAATACTGGAACTAAAAACATTTGTTGCTTTGTGTTGTTTGTTTTTTCCCCACGTCTTTTACATGGATCACCAACTGGTGAGAATGCAAATTTTTCAGTGCCTCAGTCATTTAGCACATTATCATGTATGTAGACATGGTGTGCATATTTAAGACCCCTTTCACAGGACTATCATTTTAAAATGAGTTAGCTGGAAACTAGCCAGAGATGGGCTTTTCAAGCAACTCATGGAGCTAACGTTACCTTTATTAGCCAGCTAGCTACAGCTGATAAATTCTGCTAGCAACAGTTGTCATTTCAGAAGCCTGTTTTGTCTTCTTCTGTCTGAAATGAGGAACCCATTGTTTCAGAAACTACTTTGAATTTCAAGTGATAAATCTGCCTCCATCATTATTGTAAATTGCAGTGGTGGAGAAGTATTCAGGTCCTTAAATAAGTGAAACTGCTAAGTACTTAAGTCCATATGTGATGGGAACAAATAGAAAGCTTGACAGGCAATTATTAATATCTCCATAGTTAATTAACTTCACGTGATGTCCTAATGAACAGCACTGAAGCGTTTCCTTGATCATGTATGATCTACCTGCTCTGGCGCTTCTTAATTCAGTACTACATTTCAATAGAAAGATTTAGTGTCAAATGGTTCCAATGCTACTGTATTTCGGAGGAATTACATCTCACCAAGAGGGAAATTGAATGCTTGTGTTACACATACAAGAATGATGCGAGGCTCACTCTGGTGCGACGCATTTCATTTCTGTTGAAAATATGAAAATACAGTGTAGGTCAGAAGCGCTCTCTGTTGCATGCATACTGGAACTCACTCATCACGTACTGACATCTTCTACTACTCTTAGCTACTGATGCCTTATTATTCTACACCATAAGCAAATATAACTTATAATAATAAACATGTAAATGCCATTGACAACTCACACAAAACTATCAATACTCATCTGAACTCTCTTTCACATCTTCTCTCTCCCCAGAGTATCGCAGGTAAGTACTCAATTACATGTCTTTCTTTTACAGGGATTACAGCTAAGTAACAGGTAAGTAATGGACAATTTTAGTTTACATGAAAACACCAGGTAAGTATTTAACACTGTTAGTATGTATAATAATATGAACCTATTTGAATTATGCTTACATGAACTAACATCATCTAACTTAACAGTATTCTATACCAAAAACACCAGTCAGTGTAATTTTCTTTCCCAGTGTACTTACAGAAATTAAAATAAAAGCATAAAGAGTGAATATTGTGTGGACTCTTATTTTGAAAATGTCATACCTTCAAACACCGTTTTTAACCCAATGACTGTGAGGAATATCAAAAGGAGGGATATCAAAGGAATAACATGAACAGTAACATTAACATGCTAGCAATGATTAGCATTAGCATATAACCGTTAGCTCTCCTGTTTGCTTGACACACACTACTAAACTACGCGCCATCTACTGACCATGTTGTGATTAGCAGGAATAACATAACCACAGATCCCAGTAAAAGACCTAATTCCAGAATAATACAGGTAAGTGGCAATATAAAATATATCATATTGTTGAGAGCTTAGTTTCCACTGAATTCAAAAATGCTGGGGGGGCCATTTCCCTGTCTTTTCCAACACCCACTGCCACACTTGACATCATTTATCATGATAATGGCAGAAATTATTGAAAAATACTGAATCCTGGCACAAACTCTAAAGCTACTGGTCTGAATCCAGAGTCCATATTCACACTGCATGAATGCATTCCTTTTCTGTTATTTTCCTCTCTCTCTCCTCTCTCTGTCTGCCTCGCCTTTATTGTAATTGTGTCTCCTCTCCTCATTCTGACATTCAGATGTGCTTGACTGGTATAGGCTGAACACGACACCTCTGCCTTGCCTTCAGAGCTAATAAATTCTCCCTTTTGCTCACCCTCTGTCTCAGCCACCTCTTATCCTTCTTTCAGACCCCGTCTCTCCCACCACAGGATCCCAGTCTTTCCACCATGATCCAGACTCAACAACTCACACCCTTTGTTTTTTCCTTCTTCCTCTTCACTTCAGCTTCAACTTCATATTCCAGGCTGCATCTTCATCTCTGAATTTCTATGTGCCATCCTTTATCCACTTCACTCTTCTCTTTTGTCTCTGTTTCCATCCCTTCCCTCTCTCTCTCTGCCTCTCTCCATTTACATTGGATTACATGGCTTTGTCCTTTGCTTTAATCTGATATGCCTCCTATCTTGCCGGCACTGTCTCCGTGCTCATTGTGTCTTTCAATTCAATCATGTTTCACTGGTATGAAAAGAAAGCCAATGTTGCCAAAGCAACTAACCGACATGACATAAAATAGCACATTATGGTAAATAAACAGCAGTTAAGTGAACATGTAATAACCATTAACTGCTGGAAAAAAGAACAGCTGATAAAATATGTATACTGTACCTAAGAGCTATTTTCTGATTCCTTCCCACTTTTTCATATAGTTACTGGTAAAATGTGTGCAGTCTAAATCTGTGCTAAGCCTGCATGGTTGTGCTTCTGTCTGTTGCTCAGTCAGCTTGACCTTCTCTCATCCTCTCTCATTCTCTCTCTCTTCTTTTTCCTCCTTTGTTTGCGCACCTGGCTGGTCTACAACATTTTCCCTGAACAAACAGTCGAGCCAATAACACTCTCCTCTGCATCTGCATCTCTCCCCATGGATCTCTTGTCATCCCTCATTCCCTCCGTCCTCCTCTACCCAATGGACTTTCTCCTTACTTTGTTACACTGCTGCTGGATGTCACTATGATTGTGTTACATTTATTCACTATTATTTCCACTGTTTCACTTCAGCGCCAGTATAACCGTTATTTTGATTTTTTCAAGGTCCTTGACACCCCGCCGTGGTGTCTTTTTCTTGTTTCTTTTTCTCTGTCCCAAAACATGCACAACTTCGACCTCTGACTATTTCAAAATGCTTTCCTATTTCCTCCATCTCTCCTTTTTATTCTGCCTTTACCTCCAGCCCTCTCTTCTCTGCCTGTCTCTCTCTCCCTGCAGTGTTGTCATGCATGGTTGACTACAACATAGAGACAGGTCCACTGCTCCACCAGAGCTGTCCAAATCAGAATCCTGATAAGTGTGTGTGTGTGAACTGATCTGTACATAAATGTTTGTTTTACCACCTAAGCTCCTGCTATAGCATATGCAAAAACAAATGTGTGAATGTGCATGCCCCTTGTGAGCGTGCCCCCCCCCCGCTTAGCTGTATTTGCACGTTTGAGAACATTACTGCGTGGGCACCCAACAAAGACCATGTGGTGTGTGTGTTTTTTTAAAGTGTGTGAGTCACATAGCCGTCGGAGTCTTCGTGCCTCTGGGGATTGGGTATGTGTGGCTATTACTCCTTAGTCTTCATTAAGTCCTATCCAGCTGTGCATTTATGTGGATATGTGGAGTCTATGTGTGAGAGAGAGCATGATAGCCTCCATCTCACTCCTCCACCATACCCCACCCTCCTTCCCCTCACATCCCTCCCTCCGTCCTGCAGCCTGAGTGGCCCCTCCTGGGGTGTCATAACTACCTCCACCTGGCTCCCTCCTCATCTTCCTGTATCAGAGCTATCAGACCAGCCCTTTCCTCTGCCCTACATCAAACATTCCCTGGCTGTCAGATAGCTAAAGTCACACAGCCCACACACACACACACACACACACACACACACACACGCTTACATCCATACAAGTACATCTCTGCTGGGTGACAGAGAGCAAAGAGATAAATGGGAGATTGCTCTTTTGAGAATTCACAATTTGTGCGCAACATAACGTACTAAACATATTGTAGTTGCATTTAGTACTTGAATTGAGTGGGAAAGAAAAATAAACAGTCACAGACACAAAAGACACACAAACATGCATCACAGTGCACAGATTGCAAATTCTATGAGACATTTATAGACAAAACATTGAATAAAAGGGTTGATTAGACTGACACAACAGAAAATTAGACACAGTGCAAAAATAAATGCATTACTGTCTCTCTGCACAGTTCAGTCCAGGCATTTGCTGTCAACCATTTTACAGAAGGGTTGAGATTTAAAGACACACTGACCCCTGGTGGCGAGACTGACAACAACAGCAGAATCGAAGGGGTTTCTGTCATGCTAAAAACATCTCTATGCAGCTCCCACTGCCAGAGTAGCCCGTTGAAAAACTGTCAGAGGAACACCAGTGTGGTTCAGTTAGAAGCAGAAATTCAGGGACACTTTCTTGGCAAAAACCCTCCCAAACTACTCTGACAAGAAATGCAGTCAGAGGTTGTAAAGATGACCAGAAGTAGTTTCTATTTTTAACACGGCTGTGTAAACACTGATTTTTGAAATCAGCCTTGATTGTATACTTATGATGGAAATGACTGTGTAATGGTGATGATAAGGCACTTCCATCTGAAGGGCCTGGGGTCTTTTCTGTGCTTGTCCTCTGGTTTTTGAGAAGTCTTTATTATGTCTGACTCTCGGGTTGTAACCACAGTCTTTCTGACTGTCCATTTCAACTCCAGCTCTTTGTTTCTACCTGTCTATCTGCCTTTCTGTCAGTTCTGTCTCATGCCGCTGCTCTGTCTGTCTGCTCATCACGTTGCCTGGATCTTTGGCTCCATGTGGGCAGCCAAGCAGAACTTACAGCCTCTAAGACCCCTGTGCTGGGGCTCAGCAGAAGAGCTACTGTATGTGCACAGCACAGAGGTGCATGGTAAATCAGCTTTGGTAAGTAGAGTCCTCACTCTAGAAGTCCAATCACACACCTTTTATCATCAGTGATTCTATCTAAGGTGAATATTCAGCAGGTCATAAACTTGCAAATTGCTCCCAAGCTTCACATACCTCACACATGATAGGAATATGTGAGGATAATGGTGGTCAAACATCTGGTGCATTTAAACAAACAACCAAGGCTGCACAAATGTAAAATAGACTGGTATTTGGAGTTACTGCACCTGGTTTGGATCCCATCTACTTTTATGTAGCTTATCAGTTGTAGGTGTGTGATATACTATACTATCTCAAGGGATTGAAGGCAATTTCATAACTTTCTGACCTGATGATGCTAAACAAGGGTGTGTAAATGGACAGTGTTTATAAGTTGAGCTTAGTTACACACATACTAAAGAGAAATGCCCCTGTATCAAGTGGACATGTATACCCAAGTGCAGGCAGATGGACAGACAGGTGCATAACCAGATAAGTTTCCTGTCAGTGCCCTTGACCAAGGCACTGGCTTAGAACTGGAGTTGGTTCCCGGGCGCTGCACAGTGGCTGCCCATTGTTCTTAACACTTCGGATGGGTTAAATGCAGAGAATGAATTTCCCTACTGGGATCAAACAACAAAATGGTTACAATGCTCCCAGGAAATTCTAACTTTATCATATTTAATGCTTTAGTCTGGTTCTATAATGAAGGGGAAAATTAGATGCAAGGACTGGACCAATAAATCTGAAAAGGCAGGTCTTAGTCCTCATGCAAGCAAACTGTGGTGCATCAAACTACTGTGTAGTTTATTGGGAGTACTCCAAACCAGCAACAGCAAACAAGCCCACAGCACAAGGTTTATGCTTATGAGGAGACAGATGTTGGCATCTGGCAGCAGTTTGTTATGGATGGAAAGCCTGCAAATACAAAATTAACTGAGGGCAAGAATTCAAGTCACACTCTAGACTGACTTTCTTTATGTGTTCTTCACTGATATGAAAAACCTGCAAGGGAAATTATCCAAAAGAGCATAAACAAGACTGCCATGCTCCACTAAATCTACAGATTGGTTTCGAACCTGTCTATTGCTCTAACCTAGTGGGATGACTGATTATTGAAAATGAATAACCATATGCAACAGGGAGAGACCTCAGAGACAGACTCCATTTTTAAATGAATGATGCTAAACAGACTTGCTGAAATATTCTGTCAGGATGGATAACTTTCCTACAAATATCAGACAATGACAGTGAAAGATCCCCCGTCACTCTGTTTTACAGCTGATGTGAAGGAATGAGCATGCAGACACCAGGATAAGCTAAAATGAAGGAAGGAGACAGAAGCATTGGTGTTCAGATTGATGTGTTGTGGGACTTGTTTGACAGGTTGATTGCTTTACAAGCAGGTTGATATATAACACAATTTACGCTACAGTAAAATTGATAGAATAAACTTTGAATAGCTTGCTGCTGATGTGGATAATGTTTAAAAACAAGTGAAAGAACATATTTAAGGCACTGAATGGTTGGTTTTATGCACTGCAGCCTTTAAATGCAATCTGACTCTTCAGTTAAAATGTGCACTAGATCATTTTAATTGGATGACCCTGATATTTAAGTTAAATGCACACAACGCAGGTAAAGTGCCATTAGAGTGTTTTTATCACCCCATTTGTCATTTCAGTTAGATGATTTTCAATTATCAAATACATCAATAGTCTGTCCCACTTGATTTGTCTGACTCAGACTGCTGAAGCCAGAACAAGGACGAAGAAGAGATCGCTTCATGGCTAGTAAAGAGAGGAGTATATGTACAGATGGGAAGTGAATATTGTATAAAGATAGACTTGGAAAAAATGTGAACCTATTCTTGAAGGGTTCACTGTTAGAGTCTGGTTAAGTGCTGGATGAAGTCTGCATACTGATAATGATCTTTAGTTCCACACAGATGGCTGACTTTTGTCATTTGGTACAATGGTCTCCATCATATTGCTGTCCACCACCTTCTTGGTGTGTTAAACCCTGCTTCAGATCAGAGTTGGTCGATGAAATTCACTGACTGTACCCTGTACGATGGGAAAGTTCTTGTGCCTCAGAAACTTTATCAAATAGTTTGGACTGGCATCAAAAACTTTTGAGACACTGTCTCTTGCTCTCTCGTTACTTTCTCATCCATATTGATCTGAAACAAGATGGATTTTAAAAAATCAATAGGCCGAGATGTTTTGCCTCATCATTAACTGCATGTCATATCAAGGTTATTTTTTTTATCAGACACTAGGCATTTAAATTATACCAATATTGATGCATTTTTCCCACAGCTCAGACAGAATCTGCCATTGACATCTCTCACTGACACCTGCCATCTCACTTCCATTTTAATTTTAGTCAAAAACTGTTTCTGGGAGAGATACAGCATAGTGGGTCTAAACACAAAATGGTGCCGGGGAAAAGCCCAATTTCCTACCCATAACTTTGAGAGATGAGATAAACGGTGAGATAAAACCACAACTCACCAGTGTTTGTTATAGACTTTAGTGAGTGGTCCATCCCATTCACCATTCTCCTTATTAAATTTAACCAAATAGCCGATTGCCAGCATTAGGCCTGAGGGAAGATTAAAGTTCGATCTCTGCCACTGATAAAGCACCATGGATTTAATGAACCCAGCAAACAGTCTCATAGAGTAGGACATGTGACGATTTATATTATCCTGGGGATTTCATTGCTGTCTAGAAATTATAGTAACATGGGCCCAAATCAGATACTTTTGACACGAGTTCTTTTTCTTTCTTGCAGTCAATTCTGATATAAAACAAGCAGAGTACAGCCATAATGTCGCTACAGTGTATTTGCCTTTTTGAAAGTGTTTGTGCGAGTTTGTAAGAGTGTGAAAAAGATGCAGACATGTAGATGTAAATGCATACATATGTTTAGACATAACCATCATATAATCACACAGTCACACACATTTGCCAAAACACATGTAGCCAGGCATAACTCACGTGGTGAAGGCAGGATTGTACTTGGCTCCCAGGTAGTATGAGTACAGGTTGAACATGCCAATCATGAAGGCCACAAACACCATGATGAAGATGACCATGAACTTGAAGATATCCTTGACTGTGCGCCCCAGTGAGATCTGCAGTGGGCCGAAGCTCTCGTTGGCTGGCAGGATGTAGGCGATGCGTGAGAAACTCAGCACCACTGCAATGGCGTACAGGCCTTCTGAGATGATCTGGGGGTCTGAGGGGCGCCATTTGTTCCTGGCTGGAGGTGAAAAAAGAAAACACAAGTGGCTGAGTAAGCTGTAAATGTATTATCTGAATGAGCCACTGCAGAGTCAAACCAGAGGTCATTGAGTAATTGTCTGATTTCAAGGGAAACTGATTCTGTTTCATTCCTTCCTGACTGCCAGTGACAGTAAACAAAGTGGATATGTCTCCTCGCGCTCTGCCTTCTCAAGGGCAAGGATGTGCTCATTTGGACAGACAACACCTCGGCTGTGTTTCATATCAACCATCAAGGAGGGACGCCTAGATACTGTGGAAAGTGGCTCATCCACAATTGGCAGAGCAAACATGGAGGCAGATTACCTCTCACGCCAGAGGCTGCCCCCTGGGGAATGGAGGTTGAACCCTCAGGTAGTGCTAATGATTTGGGATCGGTATGGGAAAGCCCAGGTAGACCTGTTTGCCTCAGAAGCACAACTCATTGTCCTCTGTGGTTCTCCTTGGCGGGGATCAGTGCCCCACTTGGGATGAATGCTCTCGCCAATGCCTGACTGAGCGGTCTTCTTTATGCATTCCCCCAATCCCCCTGATAGCGCCCATGCTTCACAGGATGAGATTGTGGCATCACAGAGTCCTCCTAGTGGCCCCCAAGTGGCCATTGAGAATATGGTTCTCCACACTTATCAGCCTGTTGGACAGGGATCCTTGGCAGCTTCCAGTAAGGACGGACCTCCTGTTCCAGCTGGACGGGAGGGCCAAATATATCCTTCCTACCAAAGGTCCGAGGTGGTAGAAATGGCCAATTTGTTGTGTCTAGTTTGGGCGTTGCAGCAACGCAGAGCTTAAGGCTCGGAGCAGTTGTTTGTCTGCTACAGTGAGAAAAACAAGGGACGGGCACTTTCTAAACAAAGACTCTCCCACTGGGGATGGCCACATCCTGGGTGGCAATGCAGGGGGTGCCACTGTCAGACGTTGCTTCTGCATCCACACTAGTATCTGCTATCCTTCCATTAGCGGCTGCAGTTGACCAGTAGGTGGGTGTCTGTTTCCTCGTAACACTGCTGGCATGAGTCATCCACTTTGTTTACTGGAAAGGAATGAAACAGAACGAAAGTTACGAAGGTAACTATGGTTCTGTGAATTCCTGGATGACTGCCAGTCATGCCGGTCACTTGGAACCTTTTTTGGGTGAGAAGATTCCAAGAGGCCGAGCGTAGGCTGCCACGTGGTATTTATAACTGGGATGGACAGGTAGCCTACACGTCACGCACATGACTTTGTTTACATAAGATCTCGACCTTCGCGGAGCTCGAGGAGACATATTCACTTTGTTTACTGCCACTGGCAGTCATCCAGGAATTCACAGAACCATAGTTACCTTCGTAACTTCTGTTATTTGCCCATTTGGACATTAAAATAGGTCCCTGGTTCAGATTTTACCCAGCTAACATTTAAACACTGCATAAAATCTGAAGCAACACTCAGGTAGGCAGTATAGCTACAAAATTCATTCACAGCTGCATTTGTGGATGGAGGATTTAAATATTTTTTGTGATATCAGACTGAAACAATTTGTCTGAAGGCGGTTTACTATCACAGTATTTTTTACAGTGCCATAATATCCTATTGTGAAAATTCTGCATTCCTTTGGCTTTATGTTGAACTTTTTTCTGGGTATGTACAGAGCAAACGTTTGGTTACAGTGGGATCTAAATGTTTGCAAGAGATGTTCCTAAAGAGCATAATCTTGGCTTTTAGGAACATGTGCTTTGACGCAGGAGAAGGTACAGTAAGACGATGGATTAAGTGAGGATGGGAAGAGATGAGAGAAGAGGGTGAGGGAGGTGGGAAGGCAACAAGTGTGAGATGGGTGGACAGCA
The DNA here is from genome assembly GCA_002120245.1 of Maccullochella peelii. Taxonomy (NCBI): domain Eukaryota; kingdom Metazoa; phylum Chordata; class Actinopteri; order Centrarchiformes; family Percichthyidae; genus Maccullochella; species Maccullochella peelii. Next base: position 41,147 of record LKNJ01001597.1, read on the forward strand.
AAGACAAGGGATAAAGGGATAGTGTGTCCAAGGAGAAGTAAGGACACAGAGAGAGAGAGAGCAAGAGGGAGGGGCAGCAAAAGAGGCACAGTCAGACATATAGATGGAGAGGATAACTGAGCTATATGGAAAAATTTGATACAAAAGAGATGAATTAAGTCCACAAACAGAAAAAATAAAGTAAAAGAAAGACTCCATTTCACTAATTTGCTGTTAAACTGTGACTATCTAGAACGAGGAGGACACACAATATGTGCACTCTTCGGTGCACATATGAAGACATATGGAGAACAGCTTATGGGGATGATAACTGACATTGCAGTAATATACACAGTCATCTATTTACTGATGTGTCATGACAGAGTCAGACCACCAGATGACAGCACTGATGAAGATTCCCTTAGCAGGCCACTAAGAAGTGTACAGTACAGTAGACAGCAGCCTGGGGGCAGGTTTTAATAAGTTGTAGAGGAGTTTGGCTCTGGAAGTGAAATATAAGTTTATATGTTCTGTGATCTTGGAAGTATAGACACTATATTTTCTAGAAAGGCAGACAGAGTAAGAGAGGTATTAATAATTGTCTGAGGTGGGTTTTGAATCTAAATGCCCCTCTTAGTATCTGAGCTTAAATATATGTTGAATTCTCATATTTACAATATAACTGATCACTGCTCATTTGCTCGTCTGCTGAGTTTATGTCTGCCTGTGTGTATATGTCTGCGCTTACTTTTTCTTATGAGCATATTGCATTCACTAAAACCTGTGCATGTGCATATGTGTGTGCACGTATTTGTGTTGGTGTGTATGTACAGCATGTGAATGTGTTGTGCTGCCAATCAAGCCAAGGATCAAACAGGAGAATGTGTGCAAGTGTGCACATCTTGAGATAAGTATGCAACAATGACATTTTTATCCAAATGACAAATACAGTTTCATCTTCCAGTGTCCCGGCTCAGGTTTTTAAGTTATTCATGACATTTTTACACAAATACTCATCTGATTTGCTACTCCTTATCAGTGACTGATGTCGCACAACAATTATTCAAGCACCTCATGAAAGCTTTTACATGTGGTGTCAAATTGGCATTTCCTGGGAACAATTGTCTGGTAGATAAGAAGAGAGGCAGTTTAACATTTTGTGCTGCAGAAAAAATTCTTTCAGACTAAAGATCAGAAGAATTGGATAGTTATCATGAATAATGGTAGTCACAATGGCTAAGGAAACGAGGGGTAATAAATCCAGTAGTGCAAAAACACCACTTACCAACTAAACAAAAAAAATCCTAGATATCTTAAAAACCTTTAATCAAAAGTAATAGTGCTAACATTACTGACATCAGTTATATTCATATTGTTGGAGTGACTGCTTACCGTAAGTGAAGTAGGCGACTTCGTCAGGCAGCGAGGCGTTGCTGAGGTCTTCATCTGGTACGTGCATGTCCACGTACTGCTGGGCTTTGGACGCCTTGAGGAACGCCATGAAGCGTGCCGTGAAGGACGCCGCAAAGATGGACAACATGCCAAAGTCCAGAACGTTCCACAGGTGCATGACGTACTCTCTGGGTCCGTCGGTCCAGATCTCCTTACATTCTGACCAAATCATACCTGAGGAAGGAGGAGACACACACACACAGATAAACACATGGCTACATCGTGGAAAGATGGAATCAACACAAAATCAATACAAACACCCAAAGATAAATAGGCTCATACAAACATAAACAAGTTTAAACATGCACATACACAGATGTTGACAACAAAGCTTATAATTTATACGGTACCACTCAGACATCCCCACTTATAGCTCAGGTGCATATACACACACACACACAAACCTAATTCCTCTTACGCAACCACTCAGAAATTCTTTATCTGGAACCAAAACAAGGAGAGAATTGCTCACTGAAAAGGCCCCCTGATCAGTATCATCTCTATAACAATTACTGGGCCTTCAAAACATGCTGCTGGAATTACAATTACCCTGCTCTACCCAAGCCACCACTCACTGCACACACAGAAACACACACACACAAGCACCTGCTGCCAAAAATGACTGCGGATGGGAAAAGAATGGTGCCATTACACGTAAACAAATAAAAACACAACCATATGTGCACCAACATACACAAACCACTCACATAATGTTATCATATATGTGTGTGTGTGTGTGTGTGTGTGTGTGTGTGTGTGTGTGTGTGTGTGTGTGTGTGTGTATGTGTATGTGTGTATGTGTATGCGTATGTGTGTGTGTAGAGAACATCAGCAGAAGGGAAGCAGCTGAGGTCTGACAGATATTGCCATGGGCTATTTATCTGTTGAGTTTGTCTTTGTCTTTCTGTCACCCCCTTCTTTCTCCCTGTTTCTTCATGCCTGTCTTCTTGCATTTCATACACTCCACCCCTCCCTTTACTTTCATCCGTCTCCCTCAACTGCTCCCATCTTTCCCCCATTTCTCTTTCTCCCTATCCCTCCCTTTAATATTTCCTCAACAGCACCTCTCAGGTCAACCTCCAAATTTCCCTCCAGCTTATCGTTAGGACTCAGCATGGCCACTGCTTCAACAAGTCTGGCCTGTGCTGCAGCCAACCAGGAAACCTCTATTTGATCTTTGGAAGATAAAAGAATGAATTGTTGCATTTCCATTACCTTGGCTTTCATCCACTTAGTTTGTATGGTGCTGGAGAGAACTTTGATTCTGTCTCACATCAAAGTTGGGCAAAAAAGTTCACTGACTCTTTCTAGGAACTTCACTGATTTATTGAGAAGGTGTTGTGTTGTAGAAAATGTTTTCAAGATATTTTGGATTAGCATCAAAAGCTTAAAAACCTTAGTAGAAACGCCCTAAAATCGTCTTGCTTGCATGTTGATAAAGTACATCCATATTGATAAAAAAACATTTAAAAAGAAAGAAAGGTTTTGCCTTCGCTCTCTTTTGTACCATATCAAGGTTATTTCTTATCATGATGGAGAATCTGCCTTGACAGTGGCTGTCTTATCTTATCTATTTGCATTTTAATAGGCTCTAACTGTACAGAATTGCAAACCCCACCACAACGCGTGCACACCATGCGTGTGAGAAAGCGACTCACCCAACACCCACTTCATGATCAACATCTCTGTCCAGGAGAACTGGGTGGTCTTGACCCTGAACACCTGTCGCGGGTGGTCTGTGATGGTCTCATTGGGCAGGTTCTTGACACCCTCAAAGCGGTCGGAGGCGTTGACAACCAGCAGACCCAAGAAGATGGTGAAGGAGACAGCGTGAGCCACGAACTTCATGAAGGGGCTTCGCAGGATCTGACCAAGCTGGAAGTGTGAAGATTGAGGATATAATAAGATATATGTTCCATTGTGTATCTGTGGTTTATAAATACTAACCAGGGACCAATTGATGAGTGAAGGTTAAAGTGAAGATTAATATTTGAATATTAAAAATGCATTTACAGATTATTGCAACAAGCTGTAAACACGGTAACTACATATTAAAACCTCTCTATAGCACTACCAGTGGTGGCAAAACTTCACAGGATAACTTTAAGATGATGTCAACGCCCTTTCATGTCAGTGCCAAGTACTCCAGAGTAGAATGACAAAACACATTACAAAGTTAGTCATATTTGTCAAGTAATTGTGTTCCCTTGTGTTTGCCAACACAACAGCTTGCAAAATCAGTTTTTGTGTCAGGGAATCAGGCTGAAGATACATGTTTGAGTTGTATTTTCTTTAAACAGTAAAAAAAAAATGAATATACACAAGTTCAAAATTGCAGCCAACCAAAACATCTGTTTGTATTTGCCGAGATAATGTGTTCATGTTTTTTGCCAAGTTCCTGAGATCCTTAGAGATCAAAATCTGAAAAGCACCACTACACAACCATCTTAGCAAGAAAATAGCAGCTGTGTAATTAATGGATGTGTTTAACCACGATCACTTTCACACCAACATAACGCCAGAATAACTAGATGCCAAACAATCAGCAGAGTTTGTGGAAATGCACCACATGGGGAGAACATAATGCAAGGTGGTGCTGCGCAAGGAGCGTTAAACATGCCACCACCACAGAGAGGGACCTTTTAATAATTGAACAGAAATTTGCCAAGACACACAAATGCACATCCATGCACACGCACACACACACACCCAACCCCATACAGACATCATTGAGATCATTGCCACTCTCTAAACCTGCTGTGTTCAATATTAACTACCCACAGGAAATCTACTCTCTGCATGCACACTAACACATGTCTCACACACACACACACACACACACACACACACTACTAAACCATGTGGGAAGAGGTTGTCGGGTAAATCTTAACCCTGCAAAACCTCCTCTAACCTTCTCCTGCCACTGGCTCTGCCTCCTTCATTTCACCCATCTGCTGGGGATAAGGCTGATCCATTTCACCCCTTGGCTCAAATGAGATGGTCATCCTAGATCAGGCCTACTGCTGTGTGAGGACTGCAAACCAGATGGATTTCTTGTGTGATGGTGACAAGAGCTGATCTTCTCTCCTGCAACGAAATGGTGGCCGCTGGCAGCAGGCGCATTCAGACTAAATAAAAGAGGTTTGGTGTGAAATGGAAGTCTCACAAGGCCAAAATCGAGCTGCTGTGTCCTTTATTATTTCCTAACATCTTTTCACCTGGGAGAATCAAGCCTGATGGTGTGAAGACAGGCATCCACTATGAATTATTAATTATCAAGATAAGACCTGTCATGCTGTACGTACATTCTATATGCACTTTGTGTTTAAATGACAATCGATTTTGGGGGACTCCACTTCTCTCTCTGTAACTAACACACAGATACACAATCCCATTTATCAATATAAATTATTTAATTGGTCAGCCATCAAATGTGCAATCATCAATTTAACTATATGGAGTTACAGCAACAACTCTCCCACCAAAAACCCTTTGCTTTCTTAGTCTAATATTCAATAGGTGATACAATTTTTGCATCCTCATTGACAAGGGTTAAGGTACTGCAGGACTATTCATTGATGTCCAGTCACTGCAGCAAAGGTTAAATAGATTGTGACTCTGTTCTGTGTGTATTGATTGGACTTTATTTGTTTCCTTGTTTTCTTTCTTTCCTTCCTTCCTTCACATAATTCCCAGCATAGCTCCACCCAATATTAACATGACTAGAGATCTAATCAGCCAGAGTAATTGAAAAAAAGGGTGCGCAAAGTATAAATGTGGTGAAGTAAAAAATACATTACTCTCAAGTAAAGTACCTCAAAATTGCACTTAAGTACAGAACTTGAGTAAATGTACTTCCCACCACTAACTGAATCACTAATTAATTCAGCAATAGTTCATCAGTAACAAAATGCTACAAGTTGACCCTTCCAGGGAAGCTGTATGCTGTGCTGTGTAAAGTTATTTCTTGACTTAAGCATGAAGGTTGTGAGGGCAGGAACCTGACTGATGGGAATTAAGTGTTTAAAAGCTCCTTACCAGCATCCGAGGAGAGAGGCATTTGATGTGGGGGACTGCGGGTCTTGCAGTCTCTCAGCCTGGGCTTGATTTAGTGTCTTGGTTGTTTGTATGTCTTTATGTTAATAAATCCCATGGCTTTGGTTGTCTTAAAGGTGTTTCTCTGTGGTTGATTTGGGTCAGTGGTGGAGTGGTTGTTCGCCCCACAGGGGCGCCTAAGGGGGGGCGTAACATCTGTCACTTAAGGACGACTGAAAAGTATTCCTGTGTGCACCTTCCAATACGTGTCCCATCAATCTCTGCATGTTTTCTTTCACCCTTTTCAATCAAGAGACATTCAGTATCAAATAAGCATCTGTTTTTCATCACCTCCAAAGCATATCTCATATTTTCCTCTTAAAGGAGATTTCTAAAGCAATTATATCCATGTTTTCTCTGTCTGCCTTCGATGACTTACTACTTACTTTTGAGCGACAAAAATATAAATATCTTCTTCATCTCTCCGCACTGATATGAAATGTAATATGGTTTAGATTTCTGATAATGGTGTGTTGCGGTGGCGTAAAAATTGAGAATTTGATGAGCTGTAAGAGATGAGCAACTGATGATGATGATGAGCAGAACAAAATTGCATGAATAGCACCAGGTGTAGGAGGGCACACTACATACAATCAACAAAAACACATCAACGCTTTCTCTCTGCAACCTACGTCTGTCTTGATGTATTTCTCTGATTCTTTATCTATTTCATTATCAGATCCATTTAATAAACCTTTTTATCTGTTGAGCTGCTGTCTCATTGTTATTAGGCATGCACAAATATCCATTTTGCCTCTCAGTTATTAGTTTGATTTAATTGTTTTTTATTACCCCACCCTCTGTAGTTCTGCCTTTTCAACATCTGAAATGTCTATTTTCAGTATTTAACTGGTCTTTTAATAATAATAATAATAATAATAATAATAATAATAATAATAATAATAACACACAGTTAGAAGGTTTTTGTTATTCTCCACACACACACACACATATATATGTATATATGTATTTTTCCTGCTCTCTCAGCTGCATCGGGAAATGGCAGACTGCGACACACAGGCTCACTGGTTGGTCAATTCTTAAGCAAATGTAATCATAAACGCATGCATGTGCATACAAACACACACTCATACACACATTAACATGCACAGGTGTTTTTGTGACACTGACATCAGGAGCAGATAGTGTCTCGTGATTGAATCCATGTCTCGAGACGCTCTCAGCGCTCCATCATCCCTCACACACTTGAGATCAGCTGCTGTCTCTCTTTCTTAGTCTGCAAAATGACTAATTCAACAGTCACACCTGACATGAACCACTCAAAGGTCCTCACCAAACACAAACACACACACACACACACACAGACACACACACACACACACCCTAACTACTTGATGATGAGGTAGAAGATTATCCAGGTTGATGAGCACATTTGCACAGCTCTCCTGTGTGGGTATGTGTGTGTGGCCTCTGTCATGCTGTGTCACTTTACAGATTATAATTTGTTTGATGGAGTATTAACAAAATGTGATAAAGTGCCTCATGGCCCTATAATCAACTGGTGTGGAAATCTGTAAATCTGTTTTTAGCCATGCTAGTCATTTTGTCTGTACACTTTGGTCCCGAGTTAAATTTCTTGACAACTAGTGAATGGGTTGCCATTACATTTGGCCACATATTCATGGTCCCCAGAGAACTTGAGCCTGAAAGGTTTGTTCATGAGGAAGTGTGAGGACCAGAAGCAAACCTTGGCAAAAATATGAGTGATTCAGGCATATAAGTAAATACGCAAATTCACGGTTAATCCAAACTTACTAAAGCCATCCCATGAAAGAGCAAGATACAACCAGCAAGCCCCCACTACAGTGAGTGTCTTTGACTCAAAGATACAGTGGATTTTGGATGGAGTATAACTTTAGCATGCAGTTATATTAGCACTGCTAATGTTAGCATGTTTATAGACACTGTAACAAGACTGTAATGGGACTGTTAGCATGTTAACATTTAGCTCAAAGCACAGCTCAGCCTAAGTACAGCTGATGATGATGAAGTACAGCTTAGAATAATGGAAGTTGAACCATATCTGTACATGTAAAGCTGAGTCTGAGATGTCCTAAGATGGCCTCTATACAGAGGATAAACCCTGACTTAGATAAGATGGCCAAACTTTACATGTTTTGCCCCACTTGTGCTAAGGATCAAAGAACAAAGAAACAGATTTTTAATGAGTCTTTAAGCTGCCTCAGAAGTCAAAGTACATAGGCAACAGCAACAAGTCCCCTTAACACTTAAATGCATACCCCGGGTCTAAAGCGACCCGCGACTATATTACACTGTGTCTAATTCATTAATTTTATTCAATTAAGCACTAAACTCCCCAGCATTCCTTTAACTATTTGTCATCATGTCGCGAGTTGATGACGTCATGCGTTATGTGCTGTACAAAATGTGGCAAACTGGCCGTGTATGGATGGATGTCCAGGTGGCACGGTTGTAATTTCTGACACAGTTTCAATAATGTTATCAGTCATTATGGTTTATTGACTTTTTTTAATGACCTTTTAGCTTAAGTTGTACTGATTTTAGGGATATGAAGCATTTCAAGATAATCTAGTAAATTACATCACAATAAGCAAAAATACCAGTGTAGCCACTGGGGAAATATTTCTATTGCAGATGAAAAACACCTTTCCACTCTGCTCAAAAAAATTATAATAATATCTCAAAAACTAAAAAATGTACATAGTTCAAATAACTTATGGAGTGTTTCTACATTTAGAAAAGTTTTGGATCAATATGTTTTATGTGTTTATTTAGTAAAATTTCATTAAAAACATGTCCGATTTTTGTATTTTTTTTATTTTTGACACAATTTTAATACTTTTATCAATTATTATAGTTTATTGACTTACATAACCTTTTATGTTAGGTTGTACAGATTTTAGGGATAAGAAGCATTTGAAGATACTCCAAGAAATTACATCACAATAAGCAAAAATACCAATGTAGGCACTGGCGGACCATTTCTATTGCAGAGTTGAGTTCAAAGGGTTTAACAATGTTCTGGTGTCAAAATGTAAAAAATGACATAATGCAAATTGTTTTTCTAATGTCTTTCTATAAAAGGTTTGTAAGGTCGCTAGATACGCAAGGGATATAAGAGTGTCACATTCTGACATCTATAAATGACGGTAAATAATTTCATAAATGGCAAAAATATATTTTTTGTGAGTTTGTTGGTGTTAATAAGTGCCGGGTCGCTGACCTGAGGTATTTAGGAATGTTTGAAAAATTACCCATGAATTTAAGGGTTAAGGTTAAGGGTTTGTGTGCGTCCATGTGTGTTCATACCTTGCTACATGGCATTATCCAGTAGGCAATGGCCAGGAAGGGCAGACCTACGGTGACCCCCAGTACTGTCCAGCACTTCACCCCGACAGACTGCTGCCTCAGACCGGGCAGGTTTTCGTACCAGATAGTCAGCAGCTGCTGCTGACAGTTGGGATGGGCAACGAACTGGAGAGAGGACAAGAAATGTAAATCAAATGAATAAAGAAGAGGAGATGGGGGCTCAGGTCAAGGAATGTGAGAGAGGAGAAAGAGAGAGAGAGAGAGAGGAAGGGGAGAGAGGAGTAATAAGCAGCCATAACACCCATCAATAAGGACATTTTCAGAGAAGCAATACTGATGTGCTTTTCTCACCCTTTCTTCATTAAACATTCAGAATTTTTTCTTATTGTTTTACAGATCCCTTGAGGGGTTTGTAAAGTCTTTACAACAGCAGCACATTGAGCAAACATTGTGAAACTACATTTCTGACAGCTACACTGAAATGGCCCAGTAGTCACAAACAGGAAGAAGGTGGCTTATTTAACAGGCTGACAGCAGAGGCATAGTTATCTTGGGGTTCAATCTAGCAAAAAAACAACATTATATATATATGACACTCTGCAGGGGTCATTCAGCACTACTACGCGCTAGTTTTTGTTTTATACTTGACTATATACTGGAGTCTTACTTAGAAGTAAATTTGGGAACACAGAAATTTTACTTTAATTGAGTATTTTTACATTGTTATCAAGTATTGACATAATTGTGGTATTGATCACTGTGGAGAAGGAGGTGTCCTCTATAGTAGAGAGCATGCTGATCTATTTCCTCTTAGTCTTGCATAGCCAGACCTATCTACACACTTTTTTTGGAGAAAGGTCTGGCTGAACCCATTATCATTCTGGTATAGGGGGGAAAAATGCCCTGGCTTGTTTGTATTTCTTTAAACCAATCACAATCGTCTTGCACGACACCCAGGATGCAGCAATGGTGTCCTTGTAAAATACCATCGTGGGGGAACTTGCCATTTTCAGCATGCAAGTTGCTAGCTCGGAGGTTGTTGTTGGACTTTGAAAATGGTAACAATTATACCCACAGCCTACTTCCTGTGAGTCAGACTAATTTCCTGTGTGTGTTTGTTTTTATGATCCAATCTTGAACAATCAATCCAATCATTATGTCTCACCCCAACTTCTTGTTAGGACTTTAATGCCAAAAGCAGCAGATTGAATTTATTTATTTACATAAATTACTACCTTTATCATTAAAAGTACCAATGCTATGCAGGATACTTTCTTGTGCTTTTGAATTACGTCAATGTAGAGTTTAAAATGAATATACTATATTCATGAAGAGGGCTTTTGGTGCTCCTCTTTAAGTTAATATTCAAGGTATTCCTAAGTAGGAGTGTGCGGCCTGCTGTTCTATTTAGAGCACATCTTTTGTGTATTCATTAAAATGAAAATATAATTGTATATTTGTATGTGCGTTTGTACTTACGGCTGCCACTTGGCTTCATTAAGAATAAAAAAAATGACAACAAGCAGCAGGTTGGTAAACCAATTTAGCATACAGTATGCAAAAGAAAGCAGGCAGAAAATAAGAAGCACTGAGTGTTTACATTCATTACTGAAGCCTTTTGGCTTTATTAGATAAGGCTTGGCCTGGCATTTCAGCATCTGTTGATGACTTTACTCCAAGAAAGGAAGTGATAAATGAAAGCAACCACTGGTCTGGTGAGGACGGAGAGGATGGATTTTTTGTTCCAGTCAGAGGAAGGATGTGGACAACAGAGCAATCAATGCTCAGCAGGAGATCAACTAGTGTTACAATCAAACTGTGTGTTTGTGTATTGTATTTCCTTCACATCTAAGATCTGAGCAACAGGGTATCTCTGTTCAAACCTGCTTAATTTTTGTTAGCCTTTTTGTTTTCTCCCTTCATCACTTCCTCCCACCAATCAGGCTTACTCATCACAGGGAGAATCTGAGCTGACGATTGACATCCTCTGCTCCTATCTGCAGATCGAAACGCACACACGCACAATGTGCATATGTGCACTCAATCATTTTTACATGCAGAGGGAAACCACACACAACCATAAACTGCATATTAAATCATAGATGGACTGGTCACTGGTGTCCAGTGACCAGTCCATCAACCCAGTGACCCATAACATTAACCTTGCCAGCAACATGCACTACATGCAATTATGCGCCACCTGGTTTCCATGGCAATCTATCCCTCCCTTTCTCCTTGCGTCCTGTGTAATTAGCTCTCTGAGTATTGGACATGATCTCTTAAAAAAAAAAACAGCTCAAACAGGCTGTGTACTGGTCAACACACACACACACACACACACACACACACACAAATACACACACATACACTAACACACCACCATGTACACGCACACACACACACACACACACAGGATATACCTGATTTGAGAAAACATGCAGCACATGAAGGTCAAACATGAACGTGTTAACGAGAGAGATATAAAGAGAGTATGGTAGGGGGAAATGGGGAGAAGGGTTTTGGTTTGACATTTTGTAAGTACACTTCAGCTCAGCAGGGATTAGCTCTCTGACATAGAGGCCAGTTTGTTGTTTAAATAGGGCACTCGGAGGCCACACACACAAAAATACACAAACATACTGCATATACACATGCACAAAATGGTTCATAGACACCAACTTAATTGCACGCACGCACACACACACACACAAATGTACAAGTTACTTGTAAAACACTACAGCAAAAACACTTTTGGTATCTTTCCATGTTAATCTTCCACATCCTAACCCTAACCCTAACACTCTAATTCACTTTTGAGGAAATATTTAAAACCAACATTTAAAAACATGTTCATGTTGCAGTTTCTAATTATGAACTCCTGTGGATTATAATAAACCCAAATAACCAAATAATCCAAAAGAAAATAGGATGTGGATAGGAACTGTGTAATGTGCTGAAATTTTTTCTTCACCCATAGGGACGTGGCACTGATACCAATAGGTCACTTTAAGCTGTTTGAACGAACAACCACCACTGCCGTTTTTCTCAGTCCTTCGTACCGTGCTCCTGTATTTTGCTATTGATATTTGGAGTATATTGTTGATGGTCCTAGAGGAATAGATCCTTGCAACAAGATTTCAGGTTTTGCATGTTGTGTAGTTTCATGGCATGTGAACAAAATGTTAACTATAACTGCAATTGAAAATACCACTAGTCCTTTACCGACAGTAGGTGGTTGATCGATCAGTTATTTTTTGGTCATCTTACCTTCTTGACTTCGTACTTGATGGCCAGTTTGACACGGCTGAGGCAGGGTCGGTTGTAGGGGCTTGGAGGGCACTGGTCCACGTCGCCGTTCAGTATGGCCTCCACTTCTTCTGTGTTCCGACAAAGGTCCAACACACCCACCACAAAGTCCTTACACTGCATGGACAGCTTACGGTAGTCATTCTGCATGAGTCAGGGATGGAGGTGAATAGATGAGCGGGGAGCGAAGAGACAAGGAGACAGGAAGGGCAGAAGAAAGCACAGGGATGCAGGGAGAAGAAAAACTGGCCTTAAAACAGAATTTAAACATCAACTTTGAGTCAATAACGTAATCATCTGGTCTCACACAATGCAACATTCTACAAATGTATAAATGCAAGCATCGTGTGAGGGAGGATTAATCAAATCATGACTGTGCCTGCAGCTGCCCCCTTTGGGTCCTCACCTGTATGAGCTTGGACATCACACCTTCAATTTTTATTAATGACTACAGAAATGTATTCTCATTTGCCATTATAATATGGCTTGAATGTAAAAAGCAGAAAGGGTGATACTGTATTTTGCTTCATGACCTTTCCATCTTGAAATAAATCAGCTTGACTGCAGAAAAAAATCAGCTGGGTGTATGTTTGACCTATGTCTAAGCTGGATTATCTTATAAATGATATTTGCCTATGAAGGGAGTCCACTAGACTTGTTTTATCTTAATAGCCAAGCAAATTTAATGTACGTTTGACAAAGAAACCCATCACAGTGCTGTCACTGGCCGACTGTACCCATGTCATGATAGAATAATCATTCTCACAGTAATCTCCCATTGGGAAATAACTACATCTTTGTAACATTCCCAGATTTCATACATTACCAGCAACGACAGTCATAGGTACAACAGAATGCACTTAAATAATTAAATGCTCATTTAGTACATTCCCATAAACCTGATTTTATGCAGTTTGAATTTGCACATAAATAAACTGAATGGAAATGCCTGAAATTTGAAAAAAAAAATCAAAACACACCACCAGAAAGACCAGTTAAAAATTTAACGGGCGTCTGAGAAAAACACCATAAAGATGAGAGGAAGAAGTCAGAAGAGAGGAGAGGGTGAACACAGGGGGCCAATCCATTCATTCAGTGAACATAATTGTTTTCCTATGTGGGAAGCAACAAAGAAATGTCATGGATTTAGGAGAGTAACAGGAGAGTCCCTGTTGCAGTCTCTTAAGAGTACTTGCATAATAGTAGTCGATGGAAACACTGATCTGCATTTTATTTTCCAATGTTTTCAAAATTTGATAAATGTATATAAATTTAATAGAAAAAACACAATGGTACACTCATGACTCTGGTCTTACAAAGATTGATGTTTCAAACACCCTTCTTCAGTGTAATAACAGTCACCTGACTGGCATTTATACTCACTAGAACAGGTGGCGATCAACATGAGCCCAGTCGAAGGCCTAACACGTGTCCTCATTATCATGAACAAAAGAAAACAACAAGCACAAACCAGAACATTTCTTTCAACTTACAAAGACCAAAACTTAGATCTTTATAAGTTGATACAAATGCATCGGAGTTATGAGTGTGCAGCTTTCCATTCTCATTCATTTTTACTGGCTGCCCTGTGAGCCAGCACTTCATTAGGATGGGTGTGTGTTTTCCATCAGTTTTTTAATGGAAACATCACTATTGTTGCTTATTTAAACCTTTTAAACCTGTTGACATTCTTGGTCATAGGTTATGAAGAAGATGTGAGTTTTTAAGAATAAATACTTGTGGAAACCTGGTAGTTTTCCCACTTCACTACAATTCACAATTCCTGTCAGGTCTTTCAACCCTCTCTTCTCCTGTTGTTTCACCAATCATTCCAGTTTCAGCCCTTTGCCCCTCTGCCTTGTGGCCTCCACAGTTCACTTCTCACCCTTCTTTATTACACTACCTCCCCTCGCCCTCCTGCCTCGTCCTGTTCCTCAACATATGGACGAGCAGGTAAAAAATCAGCAGATTGGAGTTTCTGGCATGTTTAGAGTCCCTAAGGACTGACACTCATTAGGCATTCACCACTGTGTTTGTTCTGTGTTCAAACATACCATTACAGTGTGTTGATAATGCCCACTTTCATCTAAACTTTTTGCTGGTCTCCCCAGCAACATCAAAAAATGACCAGTTCTACTCTGACTTTTGCTGTAAGCTCTAAGTATGTATGTAGAGTACGTACTGTATTTTAGTGCCACTATTGACCATGAACATCATTTGCATTCCTCCGGTGTTTGACCCTTTTAGTGAGGGAGTTTCTTTCTAGTATGACTTGGGCAGTGTCTGTCTTGAATATAAAATGGTGTAATCAGTTTTGTACAGTCAGAGTGTTTTCGTACTCTTAAATGTGAAACAACTTCAATACATGCGAAACATTTTAAAATCCGGCCCATCAGGCTTGGATTTATGATAAAAACCCACTAAACTGAACGGCATGTTAGATGAGGTTGGTCAAAAGACCCATCACTATCTGCAAATTAAAACATAAACTCTGGGCATCAAGCAATGGCAGCAAGCATCTATTGGCCCTTTGGGGACATAAAGGAAAAATACAGCATTTGGTGTATTTTATCTTTAGGCTTCTAAGTGAAAGGGAACGATGTTGTGAGATTGAAAATGGAGACACAGCAGTGTGAAGCAGAGTGAGAATGGTTACAGATGAGTGAACTGAGGGGGACATGAGCCAAGCCTCAAGCATGGAGGGGGGAGGGAGATGGAAGATGGAGGGATGAGAAGAAGAGAGGGATAGAGAGAGTTTGTATTACTGCTCTTCAGTGGACAATCCCCACCATCAGTTTACCTCTTTTTTCACTCACTCTGTGGCTGTGTGTCTTAATTTAAACTCAAATTAGCATGACTCAAGAACAGTGAAATGTGATTAAAATAATTAAACGGCACCCTCCACCACCTTACTTTCTTTCGCTCCCTCTCTGTGTGTGTGGAGGGTGTGTGTGTGTGTCTGTGTATCCAGAGGCTCTTATGAGAAATCGATGGGCTGTCTTGAAAAGTAAGACGTTTGAAGATAAACGTTAGGTTGTTAGGGAGGTCCTGATATGTCTTTAGACGTGCACCACTAGCAGCACTCTCATCTCTGCACTCTGACAGGTTACGTATGTGTGCCAGTGGGTGAGAAAGTGGCGTTTGCTTGCACTTGACTATGTGTATGTGTATACATTTTTATTTTCGGTAAGCACAAATGGATAGACAAGATGTGTCTCATACTACATTCTGATGCTACGCACATATTTAGAACGTTAACATGGTAACATTAAGCATGTGACCTTTTTATGTTAGCATGCTAGTATGCTATATTGCATTAATCTCCAAATACAGTGAAGGTTATTGATGGACTGTGCTGGACAAGTAGAAATGATGACACCTTGGTGGTGACAGATGAAACATTATAAAGGATCATGAAAATCATGAGGGTTTATCTGCTGGAGGACAGTGAATTTTGTACCAAATTTGATGGCAATGTTGAACCAACCAAAAGATGGATTGACCAAATGGCCATTCTCATAGCCAGGCTGCTCATGTGTCTATGGGAACATGGGCACATGAAGCATAACAGTAGGCCTGACCCAAGTACTTCATGCCCTGATTCTTATATCTGGAGGCCAACCCACAGTACTTGGAGTTGTGGAGGAACAATTAAAATATATAACAACAGAAGAGCACAGGTTGCTTTGTGTGGCTGACTGTGTATCATGCATTCATGTACTTGTGAAAATCTCCAACTTCTGAAAGTTGAGTGTTGGCTGCTGACTAGTGTGAATTTGGAAACTTCTTTCATTAAACAGTAGTCTTTTTCACACAGTTGTCACACAGCACATTAACCAACCACAGCATGTCAGGGTATTACAGAGCAGTGTCAGAGACAGTGTCAGAGGCCTGGAACCACCTTCTCATAAAGTCACCACAAATTTTTCAACTAACTATTCACTCAAGAAACAGAATTAACTGCTGTAGCTGGCGAGCTACCCGTTAACTCACTAGCTGGCCCAGGCTGCATAGGAGTGCAGTATCAACGATTAGAGATTGTGACTATATTGATTTAACACAGACATGATGATACACACACACATACAAAAGCTTTAGAAAACCGATGTCAAACTGATAAAATCAGACTTTGTTCAGTGCTAAAAAAGTATATATTGTGAGAAGCCTGGAAAACATTGCACCATCATGGTGGAAACATTGTTTCAGTGGCTTTTGATATGGATATGAAACTTGACATTTGTAGTTTTTGGAATGCAATAGCGATCAAAAATTAGCTGGTGTTGGCATCAGCATTAAAAATCTTATATTGTTTGAAATCTTTTAAAGCGCTTTGAGTGTCACGAAGGTGTCATCAATGAAAGAAAGTATTGTTTCATTCGTTCACGTCACATTATAAATTACATGATGCCTCAATCTATGCCCTAACTTTTACTTCCCATGTTTGATTTCCACATGTGAAACAGGACTATCTCAGGCTACTGGCACACTGTCTTAACATTATTTGATATTTTAAAGTAATGAGAGGATGACAGGAAGAGGGACAGGGAGAAAGAGAGAAGACGGGGTGATAATGAGATGGTAATGAGACAGATGAGCTCCAACACAACTCTGGTCCCTCAGGTGAGCCCCTCTCATTAACTTGTCTGGAGACAGGAAACACAATGACAAGCAGAAAGGCTGAATGACAAACACAAAGGTGCGCAGACAAATTGAAGAATGGATGAATAAGCTCAGAAAGATATGAACAGAGAGCGGAGGAAAAGAATGCAGCAACACATGGTCGGACAAAGGGAGACCAATAAGCAAAGAAATGGAAATATTATCAGACCATTGTTATCTGATTGATTCAATTATATGATCATGCCTTCTATATTGATGATCTCAACTATGAATATGATTCAGTATGTAATCAATGGGAGCTGAGTAGTGTCATTCACTCCAACAATTTAATGGTCATTCAAATGGAGTCAGTCTATAATGTATGCACTGTATACTCCAATGGTTCTCTTTCACATTTGGTTTTCTTGCTACTTGAGCCCCTTAGCTGACTGCTATGGGGCAATTCAATATATAGTCGTCTTTTGACTTTCAGAATTGTATTGGGATGATTTGATCTTACACATTTTTGTGTCCAAATGAATGATTTTGAGCAAGCTGTGATTAAAAAGTTAAATAGAATAGTTTTTAGAATTTTTGATTTAAAATGACAGTATACCCCCCCCCCCCCAAGTGTGTCTACAATGTGGCTGTTTGTCTTTCTCAGTGAGTCTCTCTCATTTGTCAGTGAGTGTGCTGGCCTTAATATCCCAAGCCAAGTGATTTGGGACAGGTGCACCAGCTGGCACAGTAGGTGGGAGTCATCTCCCTCTCCACCTCAAGCCGGTACTTAAAGCTTGCTCAAACCTGCCACATAGTGTAAGTGAGCGGGCATGTTGTGCCCCCCCCGGCCCAAGCCAATCAACCTGCTTGAGGACAGATGCCAGCACATCCAGGTAGGTTTGATTCCTGGTAAAGAAAAATATTTAGAGTGTGTGTGTGAGACTGCTATGAGATGTAGTGGCTGGATCTAACATGTGAAGACCTTAGGTCCAGCCACTTCAAACAACATCATTAACTATTACACACATGAGCAACTTTCATTTTCAACACACACACACAGAGAGAGAGAGAGAGAGAGAGAGAGAGAGAGAGAGAGAGAGAGAGAGAGAGAGAGAGAGAGAGTCTATCTTAGTATTTTCCCACCACCAGCATTATCACGGAAGCAAGGTTTGTTTTATCGACTGCAGTATGTAATCGTTTTTCTCAGCAAAAGCACACAAATCTCTCATATTTTTCATCAAAGTGTTCCACTTTGCAATTCTTATTTCACCACAACCTGAGGAGAGATTTAATTGGTAATAGGTAGTTCAGAAGAAAAATAAAAAGCTGGGAGTGCACTGGGAAATCTAGTTTATTGACTAAGTAGTATCATCGGCAGAGACGGATCTACAATTTTTTTTCAGCACTGGCAGAATAAGATGTCCCTATTCTGCCTAAACTCATAAAAAAATAAAGTAATAAAACAATGCCATGTCAATTAAATTTTCACCATGCTTCCCTATCATTCTAACCCATATAAAATAGTAAGTTTGTGTATGTTTGGGCATTAAAAGGTGAGGGGATGGAAAAAGTAAAATACTGGTAAATAAAAAACAAACACAGAAAGCTGTTGAGAAAAACATAGAAACCACTTTACCTTAAACTCTGTCTCGATGTTGGCCAGTCTTGCCAGCTCATTGCTGAGCTCGAGTGCGGTCAGAACAGGGTCTTCACTGCTGAGTGACAGGTAAGCTGCACTGGCCAAGCCCTTATATGCGTTCATCCTGGAGCGGGAGTGACTGAATGAGTCTTTCTTCTGTTTCTCCACACATTCTGAACACTTACAGAAGTAGTCATGTGGCCTTTCTATGCGGGCCCCCTTTGTCAAAAGGATGTGGACGATCTCGTACTCCTGGCAGTGAGCAGCCAGGATGATGGGCGTGACGTCATGCGAAAAACGTGTTCCATCCTCGTCATAAGCAAAAAAAAAGTCGTCATCATGCATCTCCTGCTCCAGAGGGCTCAAAGCCAGTCGGAGACCTCCGCCAAAAGCAGGGTGTGCGAGAATGGCTTCAACAATTCGAACATAACCCTTGGAGATAGCCAAAAGCAGACCATCCCCGATCCTAGCCAAACCATCCTTCTTTAGAAGCAGCTCAGTCACTTCTAGGTGCTCATTGCCCACTGCCAGCTGCAAAGCATTCTGGCCCATGTAGTCCACACAATTGAAGTTAAGGGTTTTGGACTCTTCCAGCATTTTGCGGACAACAGGAATGTTTCCATATTCAGCAGCATCCAGAAAACGCTCTTCCTCTGCAGTGAGGGGCGAGCCACGCTCATTGAACATGTAGGCCGGGCCCCGCACTGCCTGGCGACGCCCCTTCTCTCTCAGTGTGGTGTGTCGGCGATGCATGGCTTCCACCCTGGAGACAGTAAAGAGGAAAGCAAACAGTGAAGGGGTGATGAAGTGATGGAGGGTAAGGGAAAGAAAAGTGGAGAGCAATTGATGGAGGCAAGAGGAAAAATTCATTAGTTACATCAGATGGACTATGATGTAACAAGGCAAATAAAGTCATTACTGTCTCCCAATGTGGATGTCCTCTGCGGACAGGGACTGGTCAAACACAATCAGAAGTGCTTAACACAGATTTCTCCCCTGACCTCAGAGAAAGCTCCACAAAGATATCTGTGATATATCTGTCCCCGGCCAGATCAATGAACCGCTACCAGGGTCAAAACTCATTGTGGGGCCATCTCGGGTCAACAGCTCTGATTGGCAAGCGAGAGATGAAGCTGTCACCTTAATTGGCTCTGGCACGACAAACGCACACCACGAGTCAGTGGTCATCCAAGGAGACTCTTTGGCCAGTGGTGAATCTGTCCGTCTATCCACACATGCATTTCACACAGGCACGAACATGTACTTCCTATTCAGTATGTCTTTATTCGTTTAACTACCTGACAGACCGTCACATCCCAGCAGGACAGAGCAGGTAAAAAGATATTCATCAATAAGGACTTGTCAAATATAACTAGCTGTACCTTGAACAGAACTCCTGGTAATCACATATTTTGTTGGGACTATTGTAGCCCTCCTATTGTATTTTAGAAACACAAAGATCTGTCATTATGTCTGCATCTGCTGTGCGGCCTTACACTCTGACCCACATAGTAAAAAAGCCTTGATGTTCCCCAAAGCTAGAGAAGTGAGAGGGAGAAAGACTGAGTGACAGTGTGGGAGTGGAAGAAGACATTCTGCATATGGGTGCTTTGAAATGAAAAGTGGGAATGAGAAATTAGAAGTAGTGTTATTAGTGCTTTTGTGTTATCTAAATTGTGGCAGTGACCTTACAAATAAGGGTCCAGTTTGACAATAAGACTTAACCCCCACCAAAACAGACAAACAGGTAAGGCTATTTGTAACTCCCCTTATTTTGAATGTGTGTTTGTGTAGGTGTGTGTGTGTATGCACAGAAGGCTGGGCATTGAAGGAAAAGGTGAAAATGGAAACTTGACTTGTTCATGACTGGAACATTCCCTGGGGGCGTCAAACGATGTGAAACTGAGAAGATGACGAGAGCTCACAAAGGCAAATCACTATGGGAGAGTGCGTGTGTATTTGTGCGTGTGTGTGTGTGAGAGAGAGAGAGTGTGCTTGTCAGTGTGTGTTTAAAGGGTATAAAAGGTCGGCAGCTCTTGATTTTCGATTTACACAATCAGCTGTGTACATGTATGCCTTAGGCTGCCTATCAATTGTAGATGGCAAAATCTCTCTTTCTCTCTCACACACACGCAAAATTGCAGACCATGTCACAAATGAACACACACAAGAATACAAATGTGGACATAAGGTGCACCCATGGATGAATCAGCACCATCATCATGCATACAAAACTTGGATACAGCATACATCAGCTGTAAAATGTGTTGCAAACCAATACAATCACCATGCAGTGAATACTGCCCTTATGGAGCTTATAATAATATAAGCTATTTGCTTCTTTAGGGCATAGTTTGTGATGTTGATTTACTACAATGCATTATGCTGTAGGCTGTACCTAATATCTCTCCCATCCCTCTACTTCCACACACACACACACACACACACACACACACACACACACACACAGACATGTTTTGTAAGCGCTGGGAAGATTTCTCATAAATGAGGGGACAGTCTGGCTGCCAGCCCATTTAGATAACCTCATAGTCACGTAATGAATCGCCATTTTCCATCCCTCTCTATCTTCCTCTCCATCCATCTGAGACTGTTTGTGATTCTGATCTGGAATAGAATTTACCTGCATCATTTCTGTGTGGAATTACAGTCACAACGACAGGAGGAGGAAGATACAATGGAGATGGATAGACAGAGAGAAAGTGTGTGTGTGAGGGGGGAAGAGAAAGAAAGCGAGAGAGATAAATGAGGAGAAAGGAGAGAGTGAAGGAGTTTTGTATTGTATCTGTACATCATATAGTGTTCTTAAGCCTGAAAGGTCACATTACCACTGTTGCAGCCAAGACCACCAGTCTTTATTTCCCACATGTGATTTAGTGTTAATTGAGATTTTGAAGAAACCCGCAATATGATTATATGTTAACAGTTTTTAATCCCTAAACCACACACTGGACCGATTCAGCTGTTACTGAGTCTACGCAGCTCTCATTTTGATGCTGGATCCAAGTCAGAGGCTACTGCAGATCACTCAGAGTCCCTGTCCAAGCAAGCAGCTCCCTCTCCTATTAACAACAAAACTGTCAGAAAAGGGAGAAACTATCTTACACCATTGCTACTGGTGATTCCAACTACATTACAACACACCATAGCAGAAATCTTTCCTTATCCAGCCAAGCTGTAGTTCTTTCATACCAATGATATTGTATTTGGATTATATTATATTGGAAAGCATTATTAAGGTAAAGTAAGCTCCTTTGTGAAATAGCTAATTCACCAAAGAAAAATAATCTGCTGACTCTGCTTTGAGTTATAAGACTTCAATTTGAGTTTTTGTGTGCTTAGGTGCCTTTGGAGAGTTCCGATTTCTGAAACGTTAGAATTAGCTGCCAAGAAACACCTATTTAAATGCATGAAACAACCACAGTCAAATGACTTATGTCCAAATTCTAGCTGACAGTCAGAAACTAATGTTATGTCATGAGCTATTTTGTTGAGGTATCAAGACAAGAAGACAATCTCCACTGTGACTGACTACCTATGTTAGAAATGTTGCACTCAAATGAATGAAAAGCATACCTGGATGGAGAGAAGTAAATCATATATGCCTTTCTTAGAATGACCTTCAGCAGTCATATAATTACTAGTGAGCTAAAACAAGCAAAACCACATATGGTCTTTAAAAAGGTGCAGTTTTTGCAGCAAACACATTCATAGTCAACATATAAACACAGTTTTATTCCAATCAATGACATAGAAAGTGCTTTTACACTTCAACAGATTTTGGTGATTGAAGGATTACTTGAAAAACACTGAAAAATGTAGTGGAAATGTAAACAAAACACTTACAGTACAGCTTCAGCATACAATGAAAATCTCATACAATATCTGTCACTTACTCTCTTACTCTTCTGTCATGAACTCTTCATAATCAGTTTCGAAATGATCGAAATGTCCTGATTGAAATGTCCTCTTATCAACAACTTTATAAGGTCGGACCACCAAGTTCATTATTGCAGTCAACTAGGTTAAGTCATTTACCAGTGAACTAGAGAAAAAGAATAGAAGATGAATCAGGTTTGAAATCAGATTTTGAGGATAATGAGTGAAAAAGAGGTTTTGACTCTATTTACAGAACGAACTAATGAGTTAGTACTTTATCAGTGCACAAGCATGAGAGGAATATTTTAGAAGAGTTACACTCTCAGCTCTCTCTCTCCCTCTCTCTCTCTCTTCTCTTTATCAAATACACACGCACACACAGACACTCTTTCAAGCAGTAAATTGCCAATTTTTAAGATCAAAGGTGAATTGCTCATCATATTTCACTAGTAATGAGAAACAGGCATGTTCACCCTCTTTTACCCTCTCTTTCACACACACACACACACACACACACACACACCTTGTCAGGCATCAGTGACAGCATACATGCTTTTTTTTTTTTTAACATGCAAGGCCTTTTAAGATAAACACTGGTGTATCAAAGGAGCAGACCAGGGAAGATCAAAGACCCACTGAGAAAAGAAGAAAAGAAACACTGAGGCCTGCCATTCTCAAAATCTGATAGTCATAGCTAAGCTGGCAGTGGTACATGAATATCCATTTAGTGTCACCATAATAAATGGTAAATTTATGTCCCATTTGTGTCTGTGGATGTATCCTGAATGGATGCAATTGACTGCATTCACCAAAGGGTCTTGTGAGCACTTATCTCACAGTGAAGTAGTTAAACGTATAGGACAACTGAGACGAGAAATGATATAGGACACTACATTTGCAAAATGGCAGAGGTTCCCGATCAGGGTTTTATGAGTGTGTCTGTGCATGTTTAGTGTGTGTGATGAGTGTAACATTGTGAGGATGTACTGTGCAAGCCGATTTATGTAGTGTGCTCCAGCTCAGTGTCACATGGCTTTGCCCCGGTGTCTCTCTCTTAGTCAGACTAACACACAACACACACACATATACACACACACACACACACACACAATCCCTGCTGACTGCTGCTTATTCATTCATGCACCGGGACCAATCAAGATGCTCTCTCTCAACACAAGGACAACATAAGGGCTGTAGCCAGAAAACCCCCAAAGTCACACTGATTCCTTCAAACTCACACACACTTTCACTTCCTTACGTATACATGCTGTACACAATGTACATGCATTCACAAGGGACATGCTACAGTCTAACCACAGCAGCCACACACAGTCAGCTTAATAGAATGAGGTGGGAGAGAGAGACACATCCCAGTTATTTAATATTCAAGATAGAAACACCATATTTCAGCACAAGCTAAGTAAAAAAATAACAGCAAAAAAGTTTAAATATGACTCAGTTACACAAACTTAATGCATACTTAATATATAATAATACTTAATCCTTTTAAGAAGGGACAGCAGTTTGCAATTTATGCAGTGTATGACAGTAAAATATATGGTGATCTTCCAATAATACTAATCTACTGTACCCTCACAGTCCAGTCCCCTTGATGTAATCCATAAAGGACCTGTAGAGCACAGCTGAGTGTCCACCATTGGTCCATAGCTGCACAGACAGGTGAATGAATCGTGACTGCTTTACTCTACTCTCTCCAAAACCGACCTTTACTTGACTTGACATTCCAGGTGGATTACAACTGTTGATTAAATTCTCTCAACCCAGAATAGCTTTACCATGTCTAAACTATCGTTCAGCAGCCTCTTTGCATTACTGCAAATCGCAGAGTTTGTAAATGGACTCAACACAAGGCCTCGAAACTGGTCACTTTACTTATTTATCATGTCTCTGGATATATGAATAAAAGTTGTGGGTGAATATAAAAGAATGACTCACGTTTGCCTGGTTTCGGAGTTGAACTCCGTGTCGATGTGCTGCACAGAGTAGTGGTTCCCGTGGTCCGAGAGCTCCGGAGCCCGGTGGAGTCTCTGTCCGTGGTGCTGAAAGCGCTCAGCGTTCGCCGCGCCTCGTCCTCTCCACTTGGGGAACGGGTCATCGTAGTGGTCGTACTCCGCGTCTATCCGCACATCCTGCCGCGAACGGAACGGAGAGGCGGTGTCCCCGGTGCTCTGGTGGAACTTTGGCGGTGTGAGGTGTGGGGAGTCCCCGGGTTCCCGGTTCTCTGGAGACGGGTGAAGACACTCCGTAGAGGCGAGGTAAGGCGGGTCTGTGTTCCCCAGCAGCGAAGAGACGGAGGAAAAGAGGTCTAGGGGCCGCGGAGAGGAAGGAGATCCTCGGGGAAGACAGACGGGCAGAGGCGGGGAGGGAGACTCAGAGAGGTGCCCTCTCTCACCGCTGTCGCTTTCCTCTCCCTCGTCAGACATTGGGAGAGTTCGAGAGCAACATATACTTTAAATATTTTAAGCTATGTGACAGACATGTAACGATGTTTGTCAAAGTTTCAACCGCACAAGTTTCTTCTGAGTCGCGCAGCAGAGACCAGCCAAGCCTCCACCTTTACACAAGACTGCGCGCACCAATTAGAGTGCACCGAGAGCGCGCGCAGGGAGCCAGCCCTTTACAAAATGGAAGAAAATGGCAAAGTGGCAACACCACTAAACAGCTAAACTTACACATGGCATTGGCCTACAAAAATGATTAGGTTACATATTCTTGCATTTACTATCGAGAAAAACAATAAGCCTACCAATTCAATCTGATATAGTTGAAGCTGAGCTGATATGTTTGAAAATGCCTTTTTTTTTAACCTTTAAAAGACCTTTAAGACAGAAAAATAGGAAGCACCAATGACCCGGGCTGCCAGCAGATAAAACTGAAATAATAAAACATGTCCCCCCCTCTTTGTAAGAGAGTTTGCAGAGTGACCTGTTTGTCCTGAACTGACGTTTCCAACAGAAGAGGGGTGAGAGAGAGAGGGAGGGAGAGAGACACTTGAAGAGTTAGAGGTTGGTTGGAGAGTGAAGGGGTTAACATGCCCACCTGTTGTATGCCAATTACTGGTACTAACATAATCTTGTTATTGCTGCAGAGAACAAGCAATTAAAGTAGCCCACATCCAATCTCAGTGGTAGGTTTATTCTATCATAGGCCTACATTGAGTCTTTGCTTGCTCTTTGGTAGCTTTAGACAAACACAAAGCCTTTTAAGGTCTCTGGCTTCAGATATAAAGAGGAAGATAATACAGTGTTTGAGTGTCACTCTGTTAGTGTGCATCATTGTGTGTGTGTGTGTGTGTGGTCCTGTAATTAGAGGCAGAGACCTATTAGTCACAATGGAGACTTCCTGCACCCCCACACAGACAATAACCAGTCCTAACCCAGCTCTTTGATCTATCTGTGTATTTATGCACCCAACACAAACACACAGATCACAACAAATCAAATTAACACACATCACACATGACAAACTGTTTCCACTGTATTTACATTTGGGTAAAAAGAGAGTTCCTGAAGTCTGTAGATTATCCTGAATAACTGGGTTTGTTTCTAGAAAAACACAATGCTATTGAGTTTTGTTAAATAAAATAATAACCATTACGCATGCAAACATCTGTTTATGAATAAAATACATTCTCCATATAGGTTGAATTGCTTATCTATCAGTTACAAAAACACAGGAAGAAAAACTTTGTAGTTTGGTATTTTCATAAATCTTTATACGCTTCAGTGTTTTACTAACCAAGTCGTTTCCAGGAAACGTTTACAAAAATAAAAAGGTACATATAATTATTCTCTGGGAAATTATGAAACTGAGGGCCCATAAAATCTTTTAATATCAGATTTTCACATCTTCCCCACATTAGAGTGATAGGATTCAAATTGAGAAACCAGTGAAGCAGCCCTGCAGGAATAATTACACACATGAAATTTAATATTTTAATGATACTATAGAACTGCTACAAGTCACTTCTCAAGACTGTGGGTTCACTTTTGGCTAGCTCCAGCAAAAAAAAAAAAAAAACTAGCTTGGGCTTTCATAGCAAGTGATCTAAATGCTCTACACATTCAAACCTGGTGACCTTGAGTCTGGAAACATTTAACAGTAAAGCATTATTGTTGCTGAAGTCGATGTGAAATCTGACCCCACAGATAATACAGAGATTAGTGAGAATTGGGAGAAACTGTGTACCACTGTACACGAATGTCAAGAGGCACTAAGTGGCTTTTCGTCTGTGTCTGTGTGTGTGTGTGTGTGTGTGTGTGTGTGTGTGTGTGTGTGTATAAATGCCTGCCATTGTACCTCTTCTGTTATGCTGCTTTGGGCTTTGGAAGTAGAAAAGGGTTGTTGTGAGTGTATGTGTGTGATTTCAAAGCTGCTTTAAAAAAAAGCTTTATCAAGACTACCAGCCAAGCTTATACTGTATTGAAAGTACCATTGTAAGAAGCCCAATATTAAAGAAGGGAGACTGTGTCTTCGTAAGTGAAACAATTACATAGTACTCTAGTTGTCCAAGGCACACCATTAATCTTCCTGCTTCACACAAGTAAGCCACTGCAGATTTGCAAACCATAATAAATAGATCAGACTCCTTTAGGAATGTTAATATATTGAAAACAATGGAATTACTCATAATGTAGGGTATCTCAGCAAGAGTTTTCTATTGTTTGTCACAGGCAGAACTCCTGCTGGGAAATCACTGATTGGGTGTGTTTTGAAAAGCTACATGCTTGCAAGTTTAAATCAGAACAGTGCAGCAGCACGTTTATGTCCTATGTGATTCAGTGTGAAATTACTGTTTCAGAGCAAAAGTACCAACCACTTACTATGGTGGGTTTTTTAACTTATAAAACACCACATTGAATTCCATGTCTGCTCAAAATGTTTGAGTTAAGATACTAGTATGTTTAAGAAAGACAGGCAGAGACGGACAGAGATGAAAGGCAGGAAGACAGAGATGTTAGATTGAATTACATCTTGCAATAGAACAAATGTTAAGAAGGGTCACATTAAAAACACTACTCCAATCCCCTCCGGCAGCCCAAACATTAAACTCTCTTCTCTCACTATTCCCCACAAATTAGATAGTACAATACCTGAAAGAAGAACACATACACAGACACAGACTCTGTTGTGACAGCAGACTCCCTTCCTTTTTACAGGTCTAGCTTTCAACTGTTTCCATCAGTAGAGGGGACTCAGTGTCCTTCCCCCATCTGTGGCATCACCAGCTAGCTGCCTCCAGCATCTGGCAGCTAAGTCAGTCTAGTTTGTTGGACAAGCTGTTGGGGGGTTTCCAACCTCTTGTGACAGGTGACAGCAGATGTGCCAGTTTGGTGATGCCAGCTATCACTTACTCCGAAGGAAGCAAAGAGTTATAGAATAAAGGATCACAGTTCTGGTTCCACATTTCACAGGTGTTTGCCTCAGCAAACCTATGGCATCCAGACAGAAGGTCCATCAGAAAGAACTGAGAGTGCATGACGCCCTAAGCTGTTCATAGTGTTGGCTGAAGAAGGAAAGCTGCAACCCTGCTGTCCCAGCAGGTTCACCTAGTCCTCATTATCTTCGTTTCCTTCAGGTCTGTAGAGCACAGCAGGCCACAGAAAGTGCCCTGTAGTCTAATGGATCTGCCTGCCCATTTTGACAGCCTAATCTCTGTCAGTTACCTGGGTTACATTTTTAGATAGGAAAACACTGTTGGTTTTATGTAGATTGTAGTAGTAAAATAAAGCCATAAAGTAAAACCAGATTACCATTTCTTGTTCACTGACTGCTCAGATATCCATTTCTCCCATTTCATGTGCTTAATCACACACAAACACAAAGAGGCGAAGCCTTTAAGAAAACATTAGAAAATAAAGGTCACATGCACATGGAAAGGTGACAGAGATAAGCTCCATGCCCCAATGTATGTTCATGCACACTGACAGAAAGGCAAGTAGTAGTAGATAATCATATCCATTCAAGCTCACAATATACTCATCCCTATATCATGAAGACAGATGAAGCATACACATGACACACATGAATGCTGCCTACATAATAATATAAAAATATTCTATATTTTCAAAGCTCAGGACTTTGACACTGGAGAGCAGGGCTTGCATCCAGCTTCGCACACATTCTAAGGCTTGTAAAACACTTGGTTAAGGTTGTGGTTTTGGTAAAATACTCAACAGGTCAAGGTGCCCTATCTTGCTTTTTGAAGTGGTACTGACTTCCTAAACGTTTAACCAAGACCACACTCTTTCCATAACCGGGTGCTTTGTTTCCTAAATATAAGTATGATACATTAAAATTCAAATGTTTCCTTGTTATGTTGATAAAAAATTTAATCCGGGTGTCATTACATTTCCTGCAATTCATATTTTCTTATGCAAATGTTGTTTGCATGTGAGCATCATTTTTAGGAGACAGGGTTGCACACAGAGTTCAAATGACAAGGGTGACAAAAATCAATCATCCAATGGGTCACAGTGTCAATTTTTTTTTTTTCATCCCTGCGTCTGTCACCCTCTTTTTCACACCCGGCCCTCTATTCATTCCTTTGCTGTCAAACATTGTCTCACCCCCTCAACTCATTTTGTCTAGTCCCCGTTCCTGTCACTGTTTCATCAGGCAAAGTTTTCTGACAGTTGATCACATGCTGCACAAAAAACAAAATACTTATTAGGATTATAGATGGTTTCATTTCAGGGTTTGATTTACTGTATTTTCACAGCCTGTTTGGAATAGAAAAACTGTATATTTCACTGCAACTGGTTTTATTATTGTGGAGGTGCTTTGGGGCATTGTTGTGGAGATTCTTGGAAGAGCCAGAATATGCAAATCCAGTGGTTTTGAGACATCCCCTATAGAGGATTAAAGTAATAGAAGATTTTCTGAAACCATGTAAGAGACAGAAAAAACAAACCATTCAGTCGGCTGGTCCAACATTTTCAGCTTCAACATCTTAATCCTAACCACATGTTGGAGTGGTGGACAAATATACAGTATAGGTGTGAGATGACTTCTTGAGGGGAAAAAATGGTAGAAAAAACAGGATTTGTCTACTCTAATCAGACCTCACTGTTTGAAGTGTCTGAGTGATTGAATGAGGCTAAAAAGTGGTACAATGGTACCGCCGGTCACAAGGCCACAGAGCAACCTCGATTCCTATCCTATTGACATCAACAGACCAATCAGTGTTAATATGTCAGAGGAGGAAGGGCACAAAAGCCCTCACACACCCCATCGACCTCATGATAATTTTATTGGTTACTTGATCAATGACACATCATGCTGTGAATGGGAGCAGCGCTCCCCTGAGGACAGCAGATGACGGTGACGTTTCCCTACAGGTTTGTTCTTTAGTTTACTCTGTATGCTTACTTCATTCTCTCTCTCCTTCTCCAACCAGTAAGCTCCTTTACAGCTGAGATTGAAATAGCAGGCAGATATTCGAGTCAAGCCATACTCTATGCATATTTTATTGGTATAGAACAACGGGAGAGGCACTGAAATGTTTAAAACTTTTATTATGTCTACTTGCCAGGGTTTGATGAATGACTTGTGACAGAGCATTTAATGAGGTATTCTGCCAACTGGCCTTGTATGTGTGCAGTTGTGGGCAGGTGTCTGAACCACAGACCCATATCGATGGTATTATGTACACACACACACACACACACATAAAACCATGCAAATTCATGCAAATAAATACTCTGACAAAAAAATCTCTCTCTCTTTGTCTGTTTCTTCTGTTTTCGCATAAATATATTCACGTCCACTTCTGATGCACCAAAAACCAAGTGCCCCATACAGTGTACAGTAATTATCATTTATTATTGAACACATACACACACACACTCGGATTCAAAGGTGCCCAAAGCCCATACAGCATACACACTCACTGCAGGAATGGAATATCAGAATGCAGCCCAAACACATCTAGCTGATATATACATTTATTTACAACCCAATGAGCATTACTAATATTATACATTTATGTATTAAAAAAAGAGAAATCCATATCTGCTCTCCTTGCTTCGGTGCATTCACTACATTCCCACCTTGACACATGACTCTAAGTCATTATGGAAAGTGATGATGGCAAGTGTTTCTGGTTCAGCAGGCTTTGCAGTGTGTGTGTGTGTGTGTGTGTGTGTGTGTGTGTGTGTGTGTGCGTGTGAGCGTGCGTGCGTGTGTTTGTATGTGTGTTGTTGTACCTGGCCTTGGAAGAGGCAAACTCAGCAGATGTAAGAATTCAAGGGGCAAAATAAAACTTATTAATTTAATGTGCAGGTAAAGGACAATGGGAGAAATGGAAACCTAACCTCCTCATGGCCAAAGTCACTGTTGATGCTTGTTGTGAATTTTAATTTCCTCTGTTTGGCCCAGTGAATACTGCCACCAGAGGGCCACAAGACAAAATGACAACTGACATTATTCCCCTGATTAAACTAAGCATGCATTCCTGACAAACTGTGACAGGATTTGAATGAAGCTTAAGAAACCATCAGGTCCAACACTAGTAAGGATTCACAAAGCCAATCAAAATACATTTTTATGATAAAATGGTTAGTCTAAAACCATCAGTTATTCCAAAGTGAATGTGCACTGTATCCCTTGCTGACAATTACAGAGTGTTTTCACAGAGGAGCAGCTGCTGATTTTCGCGCTCTAGGAGTGAGAGTTGTCACAGACTCCAACTAGTAGTCCACGGATCATTGGAGTAATACCTGTCATCAATTATCCCCACCAGTGGCCTATGCTGGGAGGATCAACACTGTCTCTGGCACTGAGGCTGCTCCCTCAGCTAAACAGCTGGAGCATTGGATGTATATGGAAAAAACATTAAAGTCACTGAGACATCAAGTGAGGGGCCCCCTAGTAAGTAAACAAACTGTGTGTGGTGATGCCTACTTGAATGAAAATCTAATTTACACATCATTATTGATTACACAGCAGGACAGGCTAAAAGTCTGTGTGCAAGACTTGAATATTCGATAAGAAAACACAAATGTTTATGACAATGCAAATAAAACTATAACTGAAACTAAAACAACATAAACTCATCATTTCATAATAACAACTAAATGTCCATTGTATACTACCTAAAACTCAAATAGTAAAATACTAAACAAAACTATTTAAAAACTATGGTTAAAGTAGCTAGAGGAACTGGCTGACTGACATTGTCATAAAAACATTTATATAACAAAATATCCATCGTAGACCATGTGCACTGGCGGCAGGACATAAAAAGGGACTTGCAGACTAACTCCACCTTCATCCCAATGGACTCAAGACAAACAAACACAGCCACCACCTCCTTATTCAGTCCTCATGTCCCTTCTGTTTGTGCATCCATCACAGTTTACAAGTTTCAACATTCTGTCTTTGCACCCTGAAAACTTGTCACCACTTCAATCCATTATAATCAACAAGAATGAAACCCCAGTTTCCTTTCAAGAACAGGGGTGAGTAATTGATCCTAAAAGGATAGATTTGAGGTGGAGTATCACTTTAATGTCTCCCCACAAAATTTCCCCATCTATAGTGACCGTGTTTCTGTCTGTAAATGACTCAACAATACATCTGCCTCTAGCCTTGTGGTGGAGCCACACAAGACTTACTACTGGCTTGTAACACCTTTGGTTTCTTTGCCAAAGCCCTTCATCTCAGTCTCACCCAGCCTTGACAGCCATGGGAAATCCATGCTTTAAATTGAAAAAGGTCCTGAGAGAATGAAGAGGCTGGCTACATTTTCTTTTTCACACTGAACAAAGAAGTGAAAGTGACGCATGGCTGTGGTGTTAAGAGTGCTTTTCCATGACAGCTAGTGGTGTTTGTAAAAGACAACAGCGGACTAAATGCATTTATTGATGAATAAGAAATATGAAAACTAGACAATATATAACAACAAACAATATAACTCTTATTGATCTTAATCCTTGTGTTTGACATTTTCAATTCATTGTTTCAGACTAAAGTTTATGCAGACATTTATGCATTGGGATGTCTGCTCTCTCTCTCTAATTAAGGAATATTCCATCCAAATCCAACAGATATATAACAGATCTTTTATACAGGTTTCGGACAACACGTTTTTCACAATAAATTGATTGTTAGTTTTTGTCTCTACGGGGGATTTGTTCATAATAAAAAGATGAAATAACACCGCATTATCCTTTAAAGGGGCACTCCACTGATTTTACACATGAATACCAGTTTTCTAGTCATGGTTAGTACAACTCAGCCCGTGAAAACAGTTGGTTAATATCTTCTGTGACTCTGGAGGAGCTTTGTCAAGTCTCAGAAAATGACTCAAGTAAAATCGATCAATTGAGTATGAGAATTGCTGGAGTACCCCTTTAACCAACAAGGTTGTAAGCAGTCAATAACAGTATACCTGTGGGTATCTATTCAAACTGGGAGGAAAACAGGAAACACAGGGAGGAGAGGGAGTGATGACATGTGACAAAAGTTCATAGTCACAATTGCACTGGGAATGTTGCGATTACATGGCATGCATCTTAACAACTTACCCCAGAGATGCCGCACATTGAGTTACATTTAGTTGAATTTTTGTTTGTTAGATGTTTCTCACAATAAATGAAAGGTCATACTCAACTTGCCCCTAGTTTAAAAAACAGGTTGTTGGTACACGAAAGCAAGAGGAAACAATCGATCTCCAGTCTCTAACTGCCCTTTACTGTATTCTGGTCGACCCCTGAGGAGACTTCAACTTGTATAGTGAAGTGCAAACAGAGTGCACTGAGTATCACTTCTAATACTTTCCAGCTCTCTCCCTAGTAGAGTGGAATAATATCTACAGTAAAATTGGAGCTTATGAAAAGCCATCATTCAACAAAATGATATAAGTTCCTTCTAAAATGAAAAAGCTTGATCTTATGACTCTTGATTTCATTACAGTAAAAATATCAGTAAAAATATTTTTAAAGCCACAACAAATAGCTGTTTTTTTCCCCATCCACAACCACAATGCTGTATGCTTACAGACTGTATGTTTGGCTGTATGTGAATTAGCATTTATCTTAGCATGCTTCATCTGTGCCGACTTGGAAGTTAAAGCTGTTTAATTAGCATATAAAGCAGGTCCGTCCTATAATTCTCAGCCAAGCATGTCAATCATTTGCTCAAAGCATCAACTGAAAGAACGTACATGGATGCACAATCAAATCAACCCGGATTATTTAATTCTTAAAAGAGGCTTAAATTTAAAATGCATTTAGATTCAAATTCAACCACACACCACCGTTGATGCAATTATTGCATATAGCCAAACAAATTTAAATACGCCACTGGGGTTACAAAATTCTGCAGGGGCAATATTCTCAGGAGAAGACCCCATTATTAATGCCAAGCTTCAATAACAGTCTCACGTACACAGACCTAGTGGTCCGACTGCCTCAGCCAATGCTCCACTGCTTAACTGGCAGAGTGAGAAACTGAAATTTCTAGTTTTTCCAAGGCATTCAAATTAGGTGAAATATTGGTCATCAGTGTCAGCTAATGATCATGCAAGTAGCCAAGGCATTTAAATGAAAGAGATTGAAGGGCTATGACATGAGCATATGACATTACAAACCAGTAATGTTCTCCAGGTCCAGTAGATCACCTCCGCCAGCATCCGCGAACGAGCTGCAATGTAATCCCTGCAGGCAATTGCGCCAGTGAAAAGTACATCTGCTAAAAGTGCTTGTTTTTGCCACTTACAGGCTCAGACTGTTCGAAGTGTCTGACAACATTATGGAAAGGATCCCTACAGAGACAGACCATTTTGTTAAAGAGTAAGCTCCTTTTTGTTTAACCAGAAGTAGAAAGTCTCGCTCAAGGAAAAGTCTTGCAAGAGGTTGAGCTGTTGCAGGAAGACAAAAGGATCTTACTCTTTAAAACAAAACGGTGCTGGCGGAGGCGATCTACTGGACCGCTTCCAAAACATTTGGTAAGCATTAGTCATTTTGACCCCAAAATGTGTAAAAAATAGGGCCCAGGTTTAAAAATACTGGAGTTTCCCTTTAAATGTCCGTTTAGCTATTCTGGTGTGACTACAGCTTAACTCTTCTAATCTTTCTGCCAACCTCAGTGTGATAACTGCAGCTCATCCAATTCTTCTCCAAACATTTCTACACTTGTATGGCTTATGTTATGATGTCATGACGTTATCTGAATCGTGTATTTAATAGATTTATATTTTCACTAGGCGAACACGATGGGGGATTTAGTGTTCATAGTCCCTTGGTATGCTTCTTAGATTCTTGAGGGAGCTTCGCTAAAGATCAGACTTTTCTGCCAAATATAACTAAACATCTGTACATAAGTGTACAAATATAACTGTACATCCACATCTGATAATAGTTTGATGCTAGAATTTCTGACTGAAATAAAACATTTTGAGAAATTAGTATAGTTTATTGTAGCTCAGTGAGAGACATTTATGTTTTTGGAATTTACTATTAATAGCAAATGATTATACAGTCAGATTTGACAGAAAAGGCTGCTGCTCCTCGAACGAGCTCTCAAAAAATCTGATGAATCAAAGCTGATATACTATATGTATGAGTCACTGATGGTGAAGCATGAATGAGGCAGCTGATGCCAATCAGCTGATGCAAGCAGGATTTCATTGCTCTGCCTCAACGCTCCATATATACAGTACAGTACTGTAGATGTAGTAATTAGCTATAGTAACTATAGCAACTCCAGTTTAATGTTTTAAATGTACATTAAAGAACTACATGCTCCTACATGTGTTAAAAATACTTTATGACTCTTTAAATCCCCTTTGAACAAACATATCCTAACAGTAAGTGCCACAGTGTTAACATTTTGAAGATTTTCACTTGACAGCCACATTATCCTGGAGATAATTTTAACAACTTTGTGTCTTTTTCAGGTTGATTATCATGTATACTGGATAGAAGAATTTAGGAAGAATGTAATGGCAGCTGAAAGAAAAAAGGGAGCATGATACATAAAGTCTGCAGAAACAGCTGTATTCCTAAAGTTTAGGTTTTAGCGCTGAAGGTGACTGGGATGTGCTACTGCAATGGATTTGAAAGTTATTTACACCACGAGTGACAGGAGAGGACAAGGAGAAAGAGAGGAAATTCAGACTGTATATCTGGAGAGGTGTACGCCAGCTTGTACTGTGTGCACTTGTCTTATTTTATGAGCACAGTGTGAGAGTTAATGATGAAGACTCCTCTGTCTGAGGCAGGGAGAGCACAGTATCTACACACAATGTTCAATGTGTTTTACCAAAGTAAACATCTCCCCCATAAAACACGAGCATCGTTTATCCTGCCAACTTTCTGCTTGGTCAAGGCTCCTGCTCGTTAAACAGGACTCCTGTCCTGCATGTGTGTGTGTGTGTGTGTGTGTGTGTGTGTGTGTGTGTGTGTGTGTTTCTGTACTGTAGGTGTAGCAATGGAGCAAAAGACAGGAGCTGACACCAACTAACAAATTGCAGCTGTCAGATGAAAACACTGTACTTCAAAAATGACAAGTTTCCTGGAGCTTAAAAAATAGCCTTGTGTTAAGTTAGGTGACAATGCTTTTTTGGAGCTCCGTCAGGCTTTGGAAATGTTTAATAAGCCCAAAAGGTACAAGAGGTTTCTCAACCAATAAAGGAGCGTGTAACTTCTCTGGAAACATTAAAGCAAACTTGAAGTAGAGATTATGTAGCATGTATATGGTATGAAGATACTGACATTAATAAGCAGCTCGGGTATAGACCAATCCACATCAAATAAAGTTTTTTGTCATCGCATTATAAAGCTCAATATTTCTGCTATCAGTTGCATTCATTCAGCGGGCTACCAACTCAGCTGCCACTAAGAGAGCAGCCTCCGTTTATCTTCACAAAACTTATTCCAATGCTTTCGATGCTTTGTTGCATAGATTTTAAATTTGGGAGGAAACAAACCACTGGCATTGGATCGATACTGTCTATCGGCTGTATTGGAATCATTATCAGGAAAGAAAAAGTAGGATCAGTTCAGAAAAAGGATCAGTGAACTTGAATATAGATTCTTTACTTTCATGGTTATTCCCAGCATCTCTATTTGCAGAGAGTAAGAAAGAAAGAAAGAAAGAAAGAAAGAAAGAAAGAAAGAAAGAGATGTTTGTATCTGTGTTTCCCCTCACAGGCAAACAGGAAATGGTGGCTTGTGCGAGTAATTGGGCTCAGGTGCATCCATAGACTGGGGCCGGACTCTTCTTTCCACTCACATAAACACACAAAGTAAATACAAATACACAAACACACAGGCTTTGCATTTTGCTTCCATTCCTTTCAACTCCTTCGCCTCTGCCCCTTTTCTCAATCACTTTCCCTCATTCTCCGACTTCCATTGTGCCTCCCCTTAAGCCTCCTCTGTCCATCACATTCACAAAGCATACAGTCTGCCTCATTCTCCTTAATGTGCCCCCGGACTGAAAGGAGAGAGAGTTTGGAGGGTGAAAAAGACAGCCATGGACAAAGGCAGGGTGTCATGTAAAATATGGATGAGATCGTGCTGTAAAGGTTTAGAATTTTAGGCAGGGTTGGGGGGGAGGACAAATGGGAGAAAATAACAACCTAAGAATGTGAGACTTACTTCTTGCTGCAGACATACTGTGATCTACAGGAGTCAGAGCCGGCCAGTGAAAGCAGGGACACAGAAAGAAAGTGAGAAAACAGACAAACAGAAAAATGAGTAAAAAAGAAGAAAAGCAGGCTGAGGTGCACAAACAGGAGCAAAAGTCCCCTTTAGTAGTGATAGACAAGAGAATAAAAATAAAATGAAAACCATATTGATTACATTGATAACCGTTAATCTCCTGAAACATAGGTAATGGAAGCTGGGAGGTGTTTTCCCAAATGAAATCACGTCCAATTTACTTTGCTCAGTTCATCTGCTCCCTCCACTCAATCTTATTTTCCTCTACGGCAACAGGGTAGGAGCAAACGGTGCCAATTTACTAATGGAAGAAGATTATATTCTGTAATGAATTACAAAAACTCATCTTCTCATTTATGTTGTCTCTCTCTCTCTCTGTCATCCCACCACCACCACCACCACCACCTCGCTCCCATGACGACATTACTTCTCCCCATGGTTCTTGACAATGAGATTGCCTCGCACATTGTTAGTGATTAGTTTGAACACATTTAAAGAGAATCCAATACAAGAAGAAAAGCTGATTGGGAATACCACCGAAGAGCAGGACCAAGGCCTGAGGAATTAAATCCAGATATATCCCCAGTGTATTTAAAGATTCTGTATAAAATGCAGGCCAAAAATAAAGATGGAAAGGTTACTCTGTCCCCACAATCAAGCATGAGAAGAGATATGAGGAGCTGCCCGAACAGCCACTTGTCTCTGTCACATTGTCTCTCTCTCTGTCTCCTACTTTATGCATCCTGCTGTCTCTTATCACAATCTTTCAGTGACACTTCACCTCATTTGCAAATTGAACAACCGAAGAAGGAAGAAAGGCATGTGTATTTGGTGTGCATAGCTGTATATTTGTCTGTGAGGTTGGTTGGTGTGGCTCTGAACAGTTATTGCTGAAACTAATTATTTTCACCGTGTTACTCAACATCACCAGGGAGTTGGCACATTTTCAGGAAACATGGCAGCCATTCAACCTGGAGTTGTCATACAGGTCCACACACACACACACACACACACACACACCCAGCATCTAAAATGTAATCAAGACTACGGAAAGAGCTTACATCAATTAAAAGCTTGCAATCATTTTCACATACAAGGAAAACTCCTTTTGCACCAAAACAAAGCCCCCATCCTCTAAATTGACATAAATATGTTACACAATTCCTCTGAAGAGGTGACAAATCGCACATTTTGACCTCAAACTGACCTTAAATTGAACATTTTCACCTCTCAGACAGTTAGTACAAGTAAGACCCTGTCAGAGAGAGACAGGCGATGAAAGGAGGCGAAAGGAGAGCAAAGTACATGGTTGTGGGTTATAAAACATGTCTATTTCATGACAACCACACACACACACGCACACACACAGAATGTGGTATTTTCAAAGGTTGTATTGATTGACAGAGAAGGCAGCAGCCAAGTAATAATGACTCTAGAGGTTGGAGCTGTAGGACGTCAAACTTCTGTCAAACTTCTGACATTTTAAAAAGAGAGAAAAGCTTAGTTCTCAGATGCACAGAGTGTGAACACACACACAGGCTGTCTTTTCCCTTAGAGAAGAGAGATCACTTAGTCCTCTGCACTACACAGCAGTATTGATCACCTCCCAAAACAAACCAGACGACATTACATACAAATGAAAAACATTTATAGTTTCTAAATAATATATACTTTATAACTTACTACTCAATATGTCAAAGAAACTGCACCCATAATTGAGACCAATGACTTTTAATTTGCATACTGAAGTACTGGTATCATATAGGTCAGAATGGAGAGGTTTGCATATGAGTCCCCCAATATCTGCAAACCTCCAAATAACCAAAAATTGATTACACACCACCCTTAAGCTCTGATAAATCTGACTGCGAGTTCAGAGGATCACTCACTTGTTCCTTGTTAAATTTATACACTTTTGATTGTAGGCAATGAAAAGGAAAAAAACAAATAACTCTAAGGATGATAAAATGAAAGAATTCCTCTTCCTCCTCGTTCTCTCTCTCCAGTAGCCTTAATAAATTATTTAAACAAGACGCAAAGTTTAATTAACTCAGGCTGCTCCTGCAGAGCTGGAAATTACTTTTGTCCACTTCATCTTTTGTCTCTGAGCAATATAATGTCTGAGCTTGACTAAGTGTTTCAGCCTTGTCTAACACAGGGATGAGACAGGGAGTGAATACAATAGCTAATCCTCTGCATCTCGTTTCTCACTCTGCACAAAACAGGAATTAATTTACCATAGTTTAAAGTTACATTAAAAAAAGCCCTGGAACATATAACATAGAACTAACCATAGAACATATAAAAGCACTGAAACTTGCAGGAGCATCAACAGATGTGTGTAATCTTTATGATCTCAATCCAAGGCTAGAAGGAAGCATGTGTGAAAATTACCCTTCACTTATTGGATCTGCCTTGAACTGGATCCAGGATGTCGATGAGTGCACCAGGTAACCCAGAGTCATAATAAATAATGAATTGTATCTATGTCTATTTACTTGAACACTGGGAATTACCCAACATGCTAATTTAGCCTCTCCTGCAAATACCTACGACAAAAACATGTGTCATCTTGTGACCAAGTCTTTGTGCAGAGATTGTAGGCTTTAAAAGTGTTTGCTCAGTGGGCTGATTTAAACTACTATTGTTAAGAGTACATTATTTGTTACTGCACTTACACTACAAAAGCCAGCAGAATGTTTTCTCATGATCCTGTATTATCAAACAAGCGTCCTTTGCAAAAAATCTGTTAAGCCTGACTTTTCACTCTTGACTTTGGAAAAAGTAGTTTGACAAAAAGACAAAATCTCAAAGTCCACTCACTCATTATCAGCGGATGGTGTTTGCTCAGTTGTCATCATGTGGCCAAAATATAGACGTATGTCCATGTGATATAAACGACCACCTGCTATCACATGCCAGATGTTTAAAACTGAGCAAACTCCATCTGCTGATTGAGACTGTGAGATGTGTTTAAAGTTTGGTCAAGCTACTAAAATCTTTTAGACAGGCCATTCATTCTTTTCTATAGTCGCTCATTCACCGCTCCATCATGTAGACGGGCATGTGATGTAGACATCAGCCTTAAGTCCAGATGCATCCCTGTGGATATTTCTGCTCTTCCTCTTCTCTTTTCAAGAAGATCCAGTCTGTTAGGACATAAAATATACAATTAGGTGATTACTACCATGGAATTACAACAATAGTCTCTTTCCTACAAGATCCATCTACTACTGTTTAAGAAATACACAAATTGGAATATTAAGCTAATTGATTAATTTTCCCATTTGCTGACATCATTCAAGTCAAGTACATTTTAACTATGCAGCTCAATATCACAATTGACTCAAGGGGATTTACAATCTGTACAGCATACAACACCCTTTATCCTTAGACCTTCAATTCAGCTATTTTCCTACAGTCCTGCTACTCACCACCCCACAATTCTTGCCCCTACAATGGGAGTCATTAGTGTACAGTACTTTTTCCAATCTGAATTATCACTTTTCCCTTGTGCAACAATGTAGATGTTCCATTGAGAAACACAGAGACAATTTTAAACTAACATTAAAGGAGAAAGTGGAGTGCGGCTCCTCTTTGCAAACAGAGAGACACTTCTTTCTCAGTAGTTATACTGAATAATGAAAGGGTCTTTCCTCACAGCTAATTAAATTTGTCGAGCTTGGTCTCCAGGACTGATAAATATAATAGCGCATTCAGGGGCATTAGGAAACCCTCATTTCTGGCTTGCCTCTACTTTCCCCTTTATCTGGTTCTGGCCTTCAAAGAGAAAGTGAGGAAGACAGAAATGGAAGAATTTTATGATAATGGGAGGAAGGAAGTGAGAGGACAACGAGGGAGAAATGACGAGAGGATAAGACAGCCGCTTGCAGTGTCTTGTCTCCCGTCCAATCTTATTTTCAGCCAGAATAATTTTTCATTAGCGCTCATCACAGACTTATGATTCGCAACCACTCAAAACCTGTCCTTTCCTCCTTCCCACTCAAATTCACTCCTTTGTCTCATCATTACCCAAACACAAACACCCCTGTACTTCTATACTTCAACCTTCACTGACATAATGCATTCCCTAGCCCCTTACCCTAATCCTAACCATCACAACTAAATGCCTAACCCCAACCCTACCCTCACCTAATTCTAACCTGAACCTTTAAACCATGTCTGAACCCTCAAACTGCCCTTTGAAGGTCTGTCCGAAAGTGAGGACCAGCCGAAATGTCCTCACTCCTAAGGTCGAAAACTCAAATTGGTTCTCACAAAGATAGCTGTACCCACACACACACACACACACACACACACACACACACACACCCTAACTCTCCCGTCTCTCCATTTCAAACTTCAGCCAAATTTAATTAACAAGTTAAAAAGTACAAAGTCTCCCATGGGATAATGAACACAAATAGCCCCTTTAGAGAGAGATGTGTCATATTATAGGGTGTGTGTGTGTGAGAGAGCCCCTGCACTCAAGAACATATTAGGTGAGAATGGACAAGAGACAAGTGGCTGTAGTGTATATAAAGCATCATCACTCTGAGCCTGGGGAAGCAGTTGGGGAACCATTGAAACAAGAGAGACAGGAAACACATGAGCAGCGAAGAACCCAAGATCCCAATCACAGCCTTCCATGGTAATAAATGGCACTATATATGAGTGCAATGATAGAGTTATACAACAGCTCTTGTAGTCACCAGAATCTGCACCCTTGCACCTTCTCATTAAAAACACCCCATGTTTCTATTTCTGACACTTCTGGAATTTAACTGCCACTCTCAGTGTCCTGCTGCAACAAATTGCGTATTTAACGGCAAACACACGGTGCCCCTAAAAAACAAAAGGATCAACAGGGCAAAAAAAGTCCTAATAAAAACAATAGATGACACAATCATAACAAAATTGGGCTTCAACTCTGTGATGGCTACAACAAGTTAAGTTTGTCATGTAACATGCAAAGTGTGAAAAAAGACCGGTGTGTTTTAAATATTATTTTCATTCATTATTATTAATTCCATTTTCTTTGTTTTCATTTTTTATGTAATTTAATTATATTTCATTTCCTATTATTGTTGATTGGTGATCACATGACGTATTGTTTAAAAGAAGAGCTTACTATTCATATATGCTCAGATGGAGGCTTCATGTCAAAGTGCGTCAGTAGATTTGTCTATTGATTGCAAATACATTTACCAAAAAGATCAACATGAGGTGATTCTTTTGCTGTTTTTGTCCTCTGGAGTGCCGCCTTTTTTCAGACTAATATAATGGCCAGTAAATTGAATACTGTCTTAGCTGTATTTCAACTCACAGACCACATGGCACCTTTAGAACACAGCATGTACTGAACCATACTGCACTGTACATTTCTACATTTTCTTTTTGGGAGTTAATCCACTGGTTTCGATGAATTAACTCCATCAGCTAATTTCAAGGAAGAGGTTTGAGAGGAAAAAAAAAATCAACAAACTCTCAATCTTAATACCCGTAGAGGTATGCAGGTAAACATACATCATAAAGTATCTGATCCGAGCAGGGAGCTCCAGCCAAGTATTGATTTTGAGAATCACTGAGGCTCTTGGAGTAAGACTTGGATCTACAGATATTTGGAGTAGCGGCTGATTAATTGCTTGAGTTTCCTACAGATACAGTATCTAAGCTCATGATGACAAAATCATGGATTAGGGAGATCAAGTGTAATCCTTGCACAATGATTCATTTATTTCGTTTTCAATTTAGTCCAGGAAAGAAAGAAAAAACTGTATATTATGAAAGCGTGTATCATTATTTATTCTTATATCTTAATACCTCTTTACTTAGCTGACACGCTCTGATTAAGCTTAACCGTACTTGAGTGCTTGACAGTTTATAAAATCTCTGAATAAACTAATTCTATTCGGTTTGCTATATTTTAGAGTGTGGGTTAATTTTTATATATATATAATCTATAATCTTTTCTTTTTTTTTAAAAATCGAAAAACATCAAATCATGCATAGTTATCACATCAGAAACACATAAACATGCAATACATCATTAATCTTGTCTCAAAATGCATACACAGACTTGTGTGTGTTATACTGTGTGCAGATTTTGGTAGTATTTAACAGTGCATCAATTAATGTGCTCTGCCCTATCCAGTCAGCACATACAGTTATACATACAGTTCTTTATCACTGTATGTGTCATGTGCGGACATGGATGCTGACAAACATGACTAGCACAACAACATCCGCATGGCAACATTGTGAGCGACTGTAATTCTTAGTTTATAATCAATGCGCAGTATACAGGGACATCCAGTACAGTAGGTCCTGAACAAAGAGATCTTGACATCAGTTGAACTTGTGTGAAGTTTATGTACAAGCATATTACCATGAGCATTTTATTTTCAACAAAGATAATGTTACTGATGAAGCGAACCCCAAAGCAAATGGAATAAAGATCATTGGTGCTACAGCACCAATGAGTGCTACATTGGTGCTATCATTGGTGCTACAGCACCAATGAGTTTAACGTGCTTTGAAATCACATTTCTGATCGGTAGAGGAGAGTTTGCTGCAGGCA
Organism: Maccullochella peelii; assembly: GCA_002120245.1. Lineage (NCBI taxonomy): Eukaryota > Metazoa > Chordata > Actinopteri > Centrarchiformes > Percichthyidae > Maccullochella > Maccullochella peelii. Next base: position 84,696 of record LKNJ01001597.1, read on the forward strand.
GCTCCAGTTTGTGCTGCTGAACTGGAGTCGAAGCTAGCCGGCAGCCTCAATTACCTTTAATCAGTTAAGCATGAAGAGTCATCAAATATGAATGGGAAATTGGGTAGGGTTGCACAAACAAAGCAAGAGTGTGCTCATATTAAAAACATGTTTATAAGGCAGCCTGGTGAGAGGGAGAGAAAGAGAGAGCTAGATTAACAAGGGGAGAAATCATTATGTATGTACACTATGGCCATAGTTACTCTGTGTGTTTATGGTTGGATGTGTTTCTATGGATGCGGGATTCTCCTCAATTACAAATGTGTGCTTACCAGACCATTAAAACACACATCTGCAGAAAATTAAATCTGTTGCCCAAATCTCCATGGGTCCTCCATAGAGACAGACGAGGATATTCAAACCATGGTTAAAACTATACTCACAGATACTTTATTACATTTCTTTTTCTAACCCTTACTGATTTGAAATAAAACAAAGACAAAACATTTCATTCAACATCCAAAATGAGTCACAATAGATATTCGGTGCCATCATGACAGAAAAAATGTTCAAAACATATCTCATGTCAAATCTCTCAATAACCAAAACTGTTCAAATTTTGGCTGACAATACTCCATTCATGTAGGAACCCATCGCTCATAGTAATAAGCTGACTGAGAAGATACATTTTCAGGGCCTTTAGAGTACAAATCTGTCAGTTATTTTGAAAAACTTTACAGTAGTCAGTTGAATGTTTGAGTGTTGTTAGATATTAACTTTTTTTTCAGTTATGCTTTCCATCTTCATACAGTGTGTAGAATACAGCCACACATGGAGATATCAGCTAAATGTAGGACTGCAGCACTTTGGGGAGAGGCCACTAATTTACCCCCCAACTGCAGAATTGGACTAGTTCACATTTTAGGAAATATACTCTCATATCTCATAAAGCTCACAAATTAACACGTTACACTTTAAAAAAAAAAATCTGTATAAAAAATGAAGTGTAAAAACAATTCATGGTTTCATTAGGGCTTATGTGTGGGACTATTTCTTGGCCATGAGACCCAACTTCCCAGTGTCTTGTCTTCATAGTGAGGTTGCCAGGTAACCAGCGGAGACTCCAGGAAGTCACTGCACCTGGCCAAGAAATAGTCCAGCACATACAGTGGGGCAAAAAAGTATTTAGTCAGCCACCAATTGTGCAAGTTCTCCCACTTAAAAAGATGAGGGAG